>VZRJ01008648.1:4405296-4475493 GCA_013397565.1 Ptilonorhynchus violaceus | reverse complement strand
CGGGATTCACAAGGATCATTGAGCCCAACTCCTGGACCTGCACAGGAAACCCCAAGAATCACACCATGTGCCTAAGAGTGTTGTCCAAACAGTCCTTGAGCTCTGTCAGGCTTGGTGCTGTGACCCCTTCCCTGCGGAGCCTGTTCCAGTGCCCAGCCACCCTCTGGGTGAAAAACCTTTTCCTGCTATCCAACCTAAACGTCCCCTGACGCAGCTTCAGGCCGGTTCCTTGAGTCCTGTCACTGGGTACAGCAGAGAAGAGATCAGTGCCTGCCCCTGCTCTTCTCCTCATGAGGAATTGGTAACTGCAATGAGGTCCTCAGCCGCTCCTCATACGGCTTCGCCTCAAGGCCCTTTGCCATCTTTGTAGCCGTCTGTTGGACACTCTCTAAAAGAATCTCAGAAGAAGGATCTCAGAATATTCTGAGTTGGAAGGGATCCACAAGGATCATTGAGTCCGACTCTTACTTGAATGTCCTGTATGGGGATCAAACCGCAACTTTGGCGTTATTAACAGCTTAATGTCTTTCTTATACTGTGGTGCCCTCACCATAATCTGGCTCACTGCCCTGCTCTGCCCAGCACAGCGTCACCCCTCTGGGTCTGCCGGGTCTCGACTGTGGCTATCACGCTGCCCATTGCATTGTCCCCTTCCCGGGATAACCCTGCACTGCTGCCTCAGCCCAGACCAGCCGTCATCCCCCGCCTGGGCCTTGGTGGCCTCCCACGGAAAATCCAAGCCAGAGAGTAAAAAGGGGATCCAAGGGGTACCCTGGCTGGGACCCTGGGGCTGGGCCAGCATCCGCTCCCAGCACAGAAATTGATCCTGCAGCTATCTGCCAAACAGGTGACTCACAGCATGAGGTTTTCCATGTATTGGGGTCATCTCTCTTGCTCTCTATGAAATGTTTTGCTGGTTTAACTGCCTTGGCGAAGTATGTGGAAAATTGTGTTCCTGTCAGTCATTTCTGCAGCATGAGTGCTTCTCAAGGGAGATGTTACTCCAGCAAAATCCAGCTTTTCTCCTGTGCTGCTGGTTTCCTCTGGGGAACAGGAGCAGAGCTTCCCTGGGTGGTTTTTTGTTGGTAGAAGCTGTGTTTTTCCAGTGCAGATTGATGATATGGTGATAATGCCTGTGTAGGAAAATGAGCAAGGCCTTGCCAGTGTAGAGCGAGCTAGGAAAACGGATCATTTTTTATCTTTTAATTACATGCGTTGTGGCTGCTATGACAAGACCAAAACTCTTCTTTGTGTCTGAATTGATGTTCAGGTTCAGGAAGACTGGTTCTGGGATTGCTACTTTGGCTTTCCAAGGCCACAGTGAGAGAAAGGTTGCAAGAGAGTAGAAAAGAGTTGGTTGTTTTTGTTATTTCTTTTTTTTTGGGGGGGAGAGTAGATTTTCTTTTTTTTCTTGCTTTGGGTGTTTGTTTTTTAAATATTAGTCTTGATATTAAGTGTATAATCAAGTGTATGGTTGTCTCTTGGATATCAAGGCATTGGGTGACTGAAAGATGAGCTAGTTTGAAGGGATTTGACTGCACCTATTCATGGGCTTACAGGTTAATGGAAGTGTAATTAGAATATACCCTAGAATATACCCAGTCTTCATATTTAGTGTCTTTTCTTCTGTGAAGAGAATGACTTGGAGTTATCCAATTACTATTGACTGCAAAGGGGAGTGCAGTATGTGATAAGCTGCCCTTGTGATGCTTCAAGGAACACTAAATCAGGATGCATTCAATGGTGCTCCTGAAGTAACTGGCCCCAGAGCTTGGACTTTTTGCCAGAAAAAATATGCTTGTGAAAGTACTTTCCCTGAAAGTTATGGTTGTTGGTGTTTGTGAAAGTGCCATGTTTAATATATTTTAATTTCTTCATACTTAACTCAGATGTGGTTTAATTGAGTGTGGTATTTTACCCTCTGAAGAGAATTCCTATTTAGGTACTGCTATGAGAGTGTGGGAGGAGCAGGAGGAAGCCCAAGGCTGACATACCACTTCATGCCTATGCAAAATAAACTGTCTGCTGCCTCATCTCCCCATTCCTAGGAACCACTGTAAAACTGATGTTTGGGTCATGTTGGCTCTCCGAGCAGCTGTGGTTAACTGGGAGACAATTCTGGCTGACTCATGTAGTGGTCAAGTATAGAGTTTCAGAGTTCAGAGGGGGTTTACCTTTGCATAACATTTCAGTTACTTGCCTTAATGAGCCAAGCCAGGCTGGAATGGGATCCCAGAAAGTTATTTTCTGCAACAGGTGGCTCAGCTGCAAATGGTGCGGGTGGAGCAAAAACCAGAGCCTCTGCTACTGTGCTTTACTTTCTGGTGTTATGAGGGATTTGGGGGTTGTGCTCTGATGGATTAATCAGCTTTCACCATAGGTGTCTGGAGGGACCAGCCTGCGTTAATAAGCTCTGCTGGGCATCATGGTCTGTATAAACCAAGGTGTCTGCCTGTGACCCCTGGGCTCTTTGACCAGAGCCTCTGTGGCAGAATGTTTAATGTCCCTGCCACTTTTCCTAAATACCAGGGTATGTAAAAGCTTCTCTGTGGATAAATTTTTGGAGATATATTGGTAAACTGATGTCATGTATAAAACCCAAAATAATTATTCAGAATCAGTGACAATAAAATCCCATCTTGAAGAGTTTCAGAAGTAAATCCTAGACTATCTAGACTAAAAAGACTAAGAACTAAAAGGATGAAAAGTTACTAAAAAAATTCCTGAGGACATGACCTAAAGCAATATGGACTTTTTTGACTCTCAAATCAAGTAAATGTAAGCCTAGAAACTGGATAAGGGTGTGAATTAGGTTATGAATAGTTTCTTTTTAAGGATCCTTTTGTTTCCTGTATGGCCTAAAATTAATTCCTTTGCTGTTGCAAGCATTGCATGACTGTCTCAGATGAATTTTTTTTCTGTTTGGAAAAATTCCTTTATAGACATCCTCTTTGTGAAAGACCACAAAAATTATGTGTGCATTTTCACTTGCCAATCTCCCAAATGTTACTAGACCATTGCTGAAACAGAGGAGAAATATTTTGTGTTAAAATAGACTGCATCAAGCAAAAGGGTAACACCTTTCAGTATGTTTTTCTCCTGGTATCCCAAAACCAAACCAAGACTTGCAAGAAGTCTCTCTGCTCTGTTACATCTTGAGGTGGTTTTTTTTTCCCAACCGTGTTAGAGAACCGTCTCTCACCAGTAGCTTGTTGATTCAGACACAGTTTTTGACTTGTGTGCCCTAGGGTTTCCATTCAGAGCTGGGCATGAAGGTGGGGTTTTTAAGGGTCAATAAGCCCAAAGTAAGGGGAAATCAAATTCACAGCAACATTCACTTGTAAGTTGCAGTCACCTTGTTGTGCCGGAATCGTCTTCTTAAGAGGGGAGGCAACATGATAGAAAGTTATGTCCCATCCTACAATGGTTTTTCATCTAATTATGATCTTGAATTTGAAAGCTCCCAGTGGACTGGGACTAAAGGATTTGCTGCTTGTTTGCCTCCCACTAAAAGCTGCAGGTAAAAGCTGGAGAGCAGCTGGCAAGAGCATCTCTCTGGAGCATGAGGAGGGTGCTCATTCACCAAGAGAAATCATGTCATCCGCTAAAATTTGTTGAAAGGAGAATGGCACCAACCCTACTGCAGAAAGCATCTGTGCCCAGGGACTAAGCAGGCTTCTTCTGGCAAGGTAACAGTGGAGAAGAGGATGGTAGTACTGAGGAAAAGCGGTTCTTAATCTTGCTGTCCCTTTTATATACAATTCAAGGCAATTCAGCCTTTCCAGTTAACCAACATGTTGCACTCGGAGCTTCAACCTGAATACTTTACAGGTTGGCAAGAATTTCTGGATGGGCTTATTATCCTTGAATCAGACCTGCTGAAAAAACCTACTACTTCTCTCAACAGCGGCAGTTTGTTCCTGGAAATGAAACCCAATTCATTCAAGTGATTGACTGCTTAATACCCTTTCCCCCCCACCCCTTTTTCTTTACTTAACAGACCCATTTGCTTGGATGTCCCATTCAAAGTGTCCTAGAAGGCTCTCATTGCTGATATGTTATGTTTTGATCTGATAAATAAGAGAAAGCTAAAGCTTACTCTGCCACAATATCCCTTGGAAGTTGTCACAACCCTTGCATTCTCAGACCTCTGATACGTTTCCATTTGTGCAGGTACCTTGTGATACCTTCAGTGCTATGAAGCTGTGTGATCATCCTGGCTGGTGACTTTAAGGATTTTATCCTTTGCAATAATTTAATAGCCATTCCATATAACAATGTTTGCAGTGCTCACTCAGAATTTACTGAGATGTTTTGCTGGGCTTTTCTGGTGCTTCTTGTATGGCTGTTAGTCAATTTTTACAGCCTCATCTTCATAGTATTGGTGGACTGAAAATCTCATTCCCCATCACCACCTCTTTTGGGATTGATTTGCTGAGAAAACTTATTCCTGCATTGCAGTTACCTACTTTGCAGCATTTTTCTGAGTCTGTGCACTGCAGATTTAGATACTGAATTCCGTTTTCCTGCACTACCGTTGACCCTCTTAAGGTAGATGACTTTACACCTAACTCAAAATCTTAGGTGGAGTATAATGATAAACAGTGAAGGTGATGCTCTGTTTAAAGACTAGTAAGAAGAACTCAGTGCTAATTCCTGAGGTTTTGGATCTTTATTAATCTCTAGGAGTTCTACTCTGACCCTTTGTTTGCTTTCTGGATTTAAAAATAACCCCTCTCCTCTTGGAAAGTTTTATGTGTGAGCTGTTAAGCATCTCTAACTAGGGCCATCAGTTCTTGTAGGAGATATCTGACGTTTGTTTGTACCATGCAAATACAACAAGCTGCTCTTTTTATCTCTTAACACCCCCTGTATAAATTGAGTTGGAACAGATGTGCTTGCTTTATAAAGCAGTGTACTGAAGTACATGCAGCAGAAAGGGAAATATTTAGAGTGTGTGGTGGCAGGAGTGTGATTTGTGATGGCTGCAATGCTGAGCAGGAAAACCTGCCCTGAACAGGAGCCCCTCCAAGAGCCTCTGTCTTTATCACTCACTGTCTTTTTCACTGCTTTGAAGAACAGCAAGATTAGGAATCATGTAAAAGTCAGTTTGACAACAATGAAGACACCATCTGTCAACTCTACAACATGGAGGCAGCAAAAATGGTTTTGCAAACCCTTTGCCTCTGTCCTGCTGTAGAAACTGTAGGCCCTAGTCCCTGCTTTGTGAGGGTAGAGTTCAGTGTCCTGCCATGATGGTGGTGCATGGCACCACTGATAATTTGGTTATGAGCAGCCTTTTCCACACTGGTCACTGAAAGCAGCCAGTGCTGCCTCTTTCTTCCTTCTTCCTAATAGGGCCAGGTTTGTGCTGACAGCTTGGAAATGATTGCTTCTGCAGTTACTTGGAGTCAAATGCTCGCCTGGTTATACTTTCTAGTAAACAACAGCCACTGAGGCACAGCAGACGTTTTGCAGGGTGGTGAGTCAGCATCCTTTGGCTGTGCTAGGGTTCCCTTCCTCCCAAATGGCACCGAGCACTAGCAGGGTCCTTTGTTGCTCAACCACCATTTTGAGTTTGCTCCACTGGCTTCAACATGAATGTAAGGTCTTGGTCACTCCACGCCACCCTGCCCCCTGGGTCTGTGACCCAAACTCATTCACAGTCCAGCTTCCCTGAGCACAGGTGTGGGATTTTGCTCCCTGTCATTTGTGCAATAAAGCTTGTGATTCTGTTCCATAAATATCCCAAAGACTGCCCAGCACAAAACCATCAGCCTGTCTGCTTTTCCAGTCTGTAAGCCCACAGAGACAGTTTCTTCTAAGACTGTTGTTTTCAACATCAGTTGAAATGCAGTGTGTGCTGTCAAATAGTTTAACTTGGATTTTTCTCCCTTTCTGTAACAGAAATTACCTGTCAATTTTTTCTTACTGATATGTGTTTCCTTTGACAGTCTTGTCCCACGTTTTGGTGACAAGGAGGCAAGAATTCAATTTTGTTTCCGTATTTAGAAATAAATAGAGTATTCCTAGAGCCCAGACTAAAATGTAATACATTTGACATTTCCACATGGAGACATGTTACTCCTCACACATACACACTGCACTTCACAAAGCAAGAAGTGTCTGAGAAGAAGGAAACCAAATGAAAATGAGAACTGTGGCTATTACAAGCTCCTGATGAGCTGTTGTTTCTCACCAAAAGCTGTAAAATGAACTCTGAAGACCAAATCAGTTATTGAAGGGGAAATATGTAAGGAGGGAATAGAGTATATAAGGAAGAAATGGATCTGGATGGTAGGGAGGTTCTGCTCCATGGGACCACCTCCTGCTGCTCTTGCATATTTTCTTTTGTCTTTCCCAGGCTTGTGTCAGCCAGGGCTATTTTCAGCCAACTCCATTCTTCCCTAGTTCTTTCCCATCCCCAGGCTCTGCAGGGGACATCTCCCTTCACAACACGCACCATGGAAAGGAGCGAACATCTCTGTGTTCTGAGTCTGTCCCTTCTGCTTCTTTATGGTAACTTCCTGCAGGCAGGAAAATTAGCCTGCCACTCTACGTGGGAGCAGCTTCCTTTATCTCAGCTGCCTTAGCACAAAGGCTTGATCTGGACATCATCTTGTTGTCCAGATGATTCCCTGGCACAGATACGGCTTGTCCAGGTCAGTCCAGCAGACTCTGATGAAGTCTGTTGAAGTCTGTAGAGGTAATGCCTACAAGCCTCAAATGAAGTCCAGGGCTGGGAATGCTGCCTGACTTGGTGGAATTGAAACCCTGGAATAAGAAAATGTTACCTATTCTGTGCTCAGCTGCTGCAGGAGAGGGGGAAACTCAGCTTCTCTCCACATTCCTCTTCTTTGGTTGTGAACAGCTTGTGCTTCCACAGGCTCAAAACTCAACTTGTCTTTGGGGCCTATTTGCACAGCACAGACAAAAAGCAGACCTATATTCAAATTAGGGAACTGATTTCCTTGTTAAGATGGGGAAAATTTGTTGCACAGGACCCAAACATTTGTTGGGCATGTGCTTCCCTTTATAATTAGTTTAGCTGCAAGGCGGGCACTGCTGGTATCCTTGATTTATAGCAGAAGCCAGGTCATTTTTGTTGCTTTCAAAGGCTTCCTGAAATTGCTTTGCAGCTTCTGCAGAGCTTCAGAGTGCGGAAACATTATGCAGAATTACACATACTATTCTGAGTTGGAAGGGACCCACAAGGATCCTTAAGCCAACTCTTAAGTGAATGGCCCAAATGGGGATTGAACCCACTTGCAGAGTCCTGCCATGCCTGAATACCCCTGATATGACAACAGATTTGTGCAACTGTCATGAGCTCTGTGAGCTGACATCACAGCTGAGTTTCTGAGAGCACTGACACAGAGCTGACTTGCTTTTGCTGTGGTGACAAGCTGCTCCTTGTCACATGGAATGATGTTAAATGAGTTCTAGGGGGGAAGAAAAAGTTACTTTTATCCTTTTGCTCCCTTTTCTCTCTTACTCTGGCCAGGGTAGCTGTCACCTCTGACACAGCAACTGCACCACCCCCCACAGGGATCTGAGAGCCTCATGTTGCATCAGTATGCTGCTGGTGGTTGTCCTTCCATTCCAGGTAAATACACCCTCTCATCTGGGTTGCATTCCTGTCACTGCATACTGGTTTCAGTGATTTCCAGATGATGCCTCTCAGGCTGGTTCACTGTGCTGAATTTGGGCTCTTTGCTAACGACAGTGGTATTTGGTGAAGTCTCAGGTTTAGGACACCTGACTTCAGCCCACACTAAAGGCTGACCTTGTAGATATATCCCTGGTTGCATGCAGGGGACATGCTGGGGTCGAGGGAAAACATTTTGAATTTCCTCTCCTGCCCTGCCTTTTTGCCTGTGGGCCCTGGGACAGTGTCCACGAGGGGCTGTGGGGAGCAATGGAACCTGTGCAAGGGCTTTACGTGGCCTTCATGGGAAGGGAAGGCCTTCCTTCATCTTGGGAAAAAATCGACCCAGCCCTTCTTAAGGGTTAATCTTTTTTTAAAATCTGCTCACACAGAGGTGGTGTTAAAACTTTAAACAACTTTGACGTGAGCTGATACAGGCTCATGGCTGATGGGGACAGGCTGTGGTTGAAGCATCTGGCTCCCCACCAGTCCCTGGCAGCCTGGATGAGCCCGTTGGCAAAGATATTTGTCATAGACAACTTCTGAAAGAGAAATAAACGAATCCATCTGGTGAGTTCTGGCTGGAAGAAGGAAAGGGAAAAGGAGGGAAAGCAGACGGCATTATCTGTGATCTGCAGTGAGGGGAGGAAGATGCCACATGAAGTCCGAAAGTGGAGACAGAAGGAGCAGGGACTCACCTTGGAAAAGGGGTGGCATGCGGATGGAGTGATCTGAGGGGAAGATGAAGCAAGTGAGAGGCAGGACAGAGTTGTCAGCCCCACTGCTCTCTGTCCTATCCCAGGGCATATGCCACCCCCACCCTGGGTATATACCCAGATGTTGCAAGCCCTTGTCTGCCTTGTCATGAGAAGCACTGAGCCCACATCAGCAATAAACAACAATACAACAACTGGACCTCAGACTGTGGAAAATGCTGTGCTTTGCCTCATGAGAAAATATTTTAACATCTAGTGGTACAAAGTGCACAAGTGGTTTAATTTTGTGTCTGCCCCCCAACTCCTCAAATGCAAACCTTCTCCCCAGCAGCAGTGTTCCTCCCCAGTTTTCTTCTTAACTCCAGGAAATCCCCACCAAAGCTCAAGTGCAGCATCACAGGTGATCAAGAGCATAGAGCAACAGTAAACCTGTTTGTAAATAGTTCCCTGAAGCAGTGAATTATACTTCTGGATACTAATTTTATCATAGAATTGGCTTATTTTGGTGAAGTTAAGCCCATTCCTCAATCAAACAGGAAGTGGTGCCCCAGGGACACTGGGGCTTGTTCCCATCAGACTCGACTGATCCAAGGCCAAGATCATGTTAGTTGGTTTAGCTAATTCAGAACAGTTTGGGTCACACTTGAGTAATTTTCTACCTATTTCTTTTTCCTCTTACTTTGTATAATCCCTTTGTTTGATTGCTGAGATAGCCTTAGGCTTTGTGTTCCCTGTGGGAGCGATGCAGCAAGGTACCAAATGGAATTTTAAGGGGATGGATGTAGAGAGACAATGTGTCCCTGCACCTGTGTTTGCCAGGCCAGCTGCACATGGCCCTTGGAGACAGCATCACTTTAGCAAATAAAAGAGCAGCTTTGAACTTCAGAGGTCTTTGTTCACCATGAGCACACCAAACCTCTATAAAACAGTAATGGTGCCCAGGCTCTGGTGCCCCTCTGGCTGTCCTCTTTTTAAATTATTATTATTATAATTGATACATGCCATAGAAAAACAGACAGCAAAAGTACTTTTGATTTACAGGTCAAAGCCACCAGCAGTTGAGAGCCTGCCATACAAAGAGGGCAGGTGGCTCACGGAAGCTGGGCAAGGAGGTGTCAGTCCCCTTGCCCTGCCCAATAGCAAAATCCCCCAGAGAAGGGCAAGCAGGGAAGGAGTTGCCCGATGGATGCCCCAGGGCATTCCTGAGTGGGTCTTTGCTGCTGTCTTGGGCTCTTCTCAGCATTGTGCTTTTTCCATGGAAAGGAAAAAAGCTGGTGCTGCTATCTGTTTTCTGGCAGTTACTTTTTGGAATGGCAGCATTTGGAAACTGATGTTTAAAGGTTTCAGTTCCTTGCAGGAGATGCCCTTGGAAGAAATCTTGTTTGCTTGGTTCACATGACTTTCAAAGAGACAGGGAAAAGGAAAATAGGACTGTTTTGTCTCTTTTTTGCAAAAGTTTTTGGTATAACAGTTGGTAAAAAACCAAAACCAGATGCTTCACAAGGACCAGAAGAACCATTTTTTTCCGATCCAGAAAAAAGTTTTAGTTCAAACTGAGTAGATCATACCCATGTAAATATTTTGCTGAGTGGGAAATAAGTAATGAACCAATGAAGTCTCAACTTGTTGGTTGTGAGAGATGCTTTGACTCCCTCGTGAGGATCAACACATGCAGACCAGGCTCTATCTGATTAAATAAAGGAGAGAAATATTGGTTCTTACAGTAAGAAATAACTGGTATCTTATGTTTATTTTAGAACAGAAATTTCATTTTTTAGAATAGATACAGAAAAGCTATTGTCTAATTTAGATAGTCTGATATATAGTTGATTTGGAATCATGTTAAGTGAAATGGCGACAGTGTTGCCCCACTGAAAAGTGCACATGAAGTTATGTTGGAGCCAGGGCATAACATACCCCAAATTTATTGTGGTAAAAGTGTATATATACACCATATATAGCTGCTTAATGAATATGGAAATTAGACAGGAAATAAGAAGACTGATACAGAGTGACCTTGGGATGCTTGCACCTGCATTGCCCATTGTAGAGGCTGCTGCTTTCCCTGTTTCCCCGTTTGACTATTGTTAGAGTGAACCTGGGTCTACCAGCAGGAACGCTTGGCAGAAGTCAACAGAATATGCAAATGTGTTTTCCAAATAACTTTATCAGCTTTGTTTGTGCCTACTCAGAGGGATGGCCTAACAGATGTGATGAGCTACTGCCTTAAATGCTGGTATTGACAAATTTATTAAGCAGTTGCAGTGGCCTCAGCATGGGCTCACAGGACGCTGGACACACAGGAAGCCACAGGCAGATCTCATACCAATAATCTGTTTATCAGAGACCATCACTCTTCTTTCTCTGTCACAACTGTTTAGATTGTAAAGCTTTCACAAGCTTCTTGTGTCTGCATCAAACTAGTAAGATTTCACAGATGTTGCCTCCCTCCCAGAAAAGGGGTTTCCATAGATTTTCCTGGTGTCTTTTCTCAATTTTCCTTCCTTCCTTCCTGCGTGCCTTCCTTCCTGCCTTCCTTCCTTCCTTCCTTCCTTCCTTCCTTCCTTCCTTCCTTCCTTCTTCCCTTCCCCTACCATTCCATTCCATTCCATTCCATTCCATTCCATTCCATTCCATTCCATTCCATTCCATTCCATTCCATTCCCCAATGCCACCGAATGCTAGGAGCCAAGCTCTGCCTTTACACTGTGGTCCATGGGAGGAATTTCTTGCCTCTCTGTTAAGAAAAACCTGTTCACATGTTTAAGAATGAACCATTTTAGGTCCCTTTCAAACTTTAGGTGACGAACTTTGGTTTCAGGTCTTCCTAAGTACAACTACAACTCTAGCAAGTCTCCAGGGTCAGTCACAGTCTGTGTCCAATCACTGATTTTCTTTCCTGTGATTTTCAACATAACTATGTGTGTGCTTTAAAAAATAGACTATCTCGCCATGCTTCCTTTTATCATCCATTCTCTGTGTTCTTCTTTGACACCCCTGTCCCATCTTCTGTCTTTCTAAAATTATAATTTCTTTCTCTTTGCCAGGCAAAGTTGGTCTGCACCTCTAGTCTATTTTCCCTTGTATTTTATAGCCTTCATGATATGGAAACTACTTCTGAAATATTAGATATAGCCTGGCTGCACCTGGACACAGAGTTCCCGGGAAGTGCTGTTTTATTTGCAATATCCCTCCTTACACAATCCAGTACTGAATGCCAGAGACAGCAGTGCCACGCCTGGTTAATTCTGAGTAAACACTCCAAACTTCATCTGTTTCCTAAGCATGTGTTCTGATGGGGAGAGAGCATTAACAAAAAGGCACTGCAAGCTCACAGGTGTGATTTGCTGCCTGCGTTATTCTGCTAAGCATGCAAAGGGGATATTTATAACAGGGATACAAATGGCTTTCCCAGAAAACCAGACCATTTCCATGGAGTCTGCCACTGGGAGCAGAAGCCTGCTGCTGCAGTGTCTGAGGCTGGGCAGGAGCAGCCCAAGCCTGAAGCTCCCTGCAGAGTCACAGTCACTCTGCGAGCAGCTTGGGAGCAGCGAGCCGAGGTCCCAGCTGCGAGGGACTGCCCCAGACACCCAGCACACACAGAGAGCAGAGCGGTGCCAGGGCTCTCCACAGGAGGGAATGCACCCTAGAAAAGGGCGGTTCAGGGCAGCACCCCACCAAGGCACTTCCCTTCCTTCTCCCGCTCACCTTGTGCTCCTGGTATCTATGCAATTGCTTTGGGAAATTTCTGATGGGTGAGTGTTTCACTCCCGGTGCAATTTAGTAGCAATTAATAAAAGAAAAGCCATTATCAGGAGACCACAGGCACGCAGAAGCAGCTCCACAGCCACTTATCAATGTGATAAAGCTTTCTTTTCCCCTTGGTCTACATACATTTTTGAAAATTACTGTTAATAATAACTTGTCCAAAACCTCACAAAATAACAGCTGTGTTCTTTTATGATAACTGAACATTTTAATGACACCCCCCAGCAAAAGCAACCTAACCCAAGCCTTGCAGACAACTGCTCTCCACCAGTATGAAGCCGGTAGAAGAAGAAAAAGAAAACTTAATGTGTATGCAGTGAGATAGATTTTTTTCTGTCTTTAGATTTTTTTTTTATTTTATTTGGTGACTTAAGAGTTATAGATTGTTTAATTGAGAACTGGTCATATTTTTAAAACCTGGAGAAGGCTTGTGTCCAACTCTGCTGTCTTGAGATCTCTGAGCTGGCTGTTGAATTCTGTTGAATTGATCTGACAGGCTGGATCAATGGGCTGAGGCCAGTTGTATAAGGCTCAACAAGGCCAACTGCTGGGTCCTGCACCCGGGTCACAACAACCCCCTGCAGTGCTGCAGGCTGAGGAAAGAGTGGCTGGAAAGTGGCACAGTGGAAAAGGACCTGGGGGTGCTGGTCAACAGTAGCTGAACATGATCCAGCGTGTGCCCAGGTGGTCAAGAAGGCCAATGGCATCCTGGCCTGTATCAGCAACATTGTGGCCAGCAGGACCAGGGCAGTGATCATCCCTCTGTACTTGGCGTTGGTGAGGCCACACCTTGAATCCTGTGTTCAGTTCTGAGCCCCTCAATTCAGGAAGGACATTGAGGTGCTGGAGCAAGTCCAGAGAAGGGCAACGGAACTGGGGAAAGGTCTGGAGCAAAAGTCTTATAAGGAGTGGCTGAGGGAGCTGGGGCTGTTTAGTCTGGAGAAAAGGAGGCTCAGAGGGGATGGTATCACTCTCTACAACTCTCTGAAAGGAGGAGGAGTTAACAGAGAACCAAGGGCAAGTGTGGACATACCATCAGTGATGCTCCTGTAAGCACAGTACCACTTCATTGATTCTGTCCAGATTTACATCACTAGAGCCGGTAAAGTAACAAGCAAAATGCATAGATGCAATGATCCCCCAAAGGAACCAGTGCTGTAGCTTCTTCTAGCTTTTCCTCACAACCAGCCTCCTTCCGAAATTGTACAGTTGAAGTTTGCATTCAAAATCTTTTAGAGCAGAATGAGTGAGTTGATTTTTGACTTGGAGTGTAGTGTTATGCAGCATTAAGTCCTGGGCGTAGTCCAGCGCATTTGGTGATGGCTCTTGTTTGTGGCACGAAGGATTAACGTGGTGTATTATTTGCACATGCAGTACACAATGTGATGCAGTAGAGACACACTGCTACCATTTACCAAACACTACACATCTATCACTAGTAAGTGATCCGGGATATTTAAAGTTTTACAGATACAGAGGACTGGCTGCTAACATATAAATAAGAGACCTTATTTGATCCGTGGGTCAGGCCAAAAGGGTTAAGCCCAGAAACTGCTGTGCGGAGCAGATGCTTCCCCAAGGGAAGTTAGTGAAACTACCCAGGAAAGTCCCCTTCATGATTACAAGACCAGGTTCTAAAAACATATGCCTCTTTTTCCAATGCTGTTAAGGTGGGTGATTTTTTTTGTGTCCATCTCCTTGAGAGACTGTGTTTTGTTAAATTTCCTTTATAAGAAAACCATTTTAAAATGGCAAAGGCTGTCTGGGTGTTTTACTCATTACTGCACCCAAAAAGTGCTCTTTTGCAGTCCTTGATGTTATGATTCTTAGAAAATATTAGAAATGGCACAGAACACATGCAATGAACAATGTCTAATAAACTCATAATTTTACTGGCAATTTACTCCAGCTTTTCCTATTGAGTTATCATCTCTCATAGGTTGCACATCATTCTCCCTGCTTTATGGTGCCTGCTTGTGCTGTTAACAAAAATACAGGTATCCCAAAATACAAACAGTTATGAAATACCACATGCCCTAACAAATGTCCATCCTTTTGTGACTCTCCTGTGAAAAGGAAGTTCCCTTCGTTAGGCAAGAATGCCTGAAAAAGTGCGTGGTGCAGCCTCAGAAGCTGGTGGCGTACTCGTTCCTTGTGCTGGCACTGGTCTCCGTGTAGCCCCCAGCGTCTTTGGTTACTGTGAAAGCCCTTTCTGCAGCTCGGCGTGGCAGCAGCAGCTTGCGGGCTGCTGCCCTGTACTTCTTTGAAACGAGGTTGTAGAGGACAGGGTTGATGGATGCGCTCAGGTAGAAAAGCTGCAGAGCGAATACATTAAAGTACTGGGAGAACAGCATTGTCCTCATGTCTCGGGTGTTTATAAATATGATCCTGCCAATGTGGAAAGGCAACCAGCAAATTACAAAGGCCAGAACCACCACAGCTATAAGACAAAATAACACGTGGCAGTTAAGGAGTGAGTTAACTTTTCAACCATCCAGTAAACAACCTGATTTTGCAGGTTCTTCTAACTGATACAGATGATATATAGAAACAATGGCATTAAATTGTTGGAAAACCATGAAAATGGGAATAGCATCAAGTCTGACTATTAGTCTTTGAATTGAAAGGTAACTGGTAAAAATCTTCAGCTAAACTGTGAGATGAAATTTGCTGAGAAAAACGTAAACAACAACAGTGGCGTAACATCCATATAAGATCAGACACAAGAGCAATCCCCCCTGGAAACATCTGTAACACCACGTGTGAGACAGAAAAACAAAAGTCAGAATAAGGAGTTTTTGTGGAAGCTCCACAGCAGCTCCTTTCACTGCAGGGCTGTTGTTTAATATGTCTGCATCACCGAGAAAGACCAGGGCTACACCTCAGTCACCCAAGCTCCCAGAGAATTACTCTATTGTGATGGGATGGTATCTAACCTAAAGACCTTACAGTGTAGTTGGGCTATTGATTTTTTTCCGCTAAAGCTCCTACACATATCCCCAGACAATTACTGCTGGAGACAGACATTTGACTAGATGGATCTCTACCCTGAGTCACTCCAGCTGTTTGCCTGGTCTTGTGCTGCATTTTAGCACAATGCAAACAAATACCAACACTCTTGCAATGGCAACACAGCAGGAGCAGATGAGGAACAATTAAACAAGTGTATTACTGTATCTATATTTTTAATTATTTTTGTTTATAAGTGCATGTAAGTAAAACAAATAATAATTTGTGGAGCATTCTCTGTTTCTCAGAGCTTATAAAAAAAGGGAGGCAGACAAAGAAAGTTTATGTCTGAAATACACCACACGCATAGTGCTGCTGGATCTTTGAGATAAGGGGGCATTGGTCTCATTCAGTGGCTTCTGAGATCATGGGTATAGGTGCTTCTGTTGGAAAACCTTGTGCCTACTTCAATTTAAGTACCCTTCTCAAATAAGTCAGCAATATTCTCTCAGGCTTATCAGTTTCTTTCTTTTGTGCTACACTATTTCCATCCAGCTGATTACATCCTTGGTGAAAGAAGTCTCCAGTGTAACAAGTAAAAACTACACTAAGGAAAAAATAATAATTGGGGCATTTTGGTTTATGTTCCTTAGTCAATAGTTGGATTTCTTTTTTATTTCATCTTTTTTTCCCTTCAGATTGGTCACTATTTACAAACTTTAAAGCCCCCGAGCAGTCTAAGATCTCTAACTTTCCAGAGCCTGATGCTGGGTTAGTGAGTGTATGACTAAGAAAATGAACTAAAAATTAACAGCATCCTACATCTGGAGGAAGTGCTTCAGTATTATGTGATTTGTCTCCAAACTGCTCATGGGGGTTAAGCTGCTGTTTTTCAGCCTACTTGGCAACCTGTGGATTTAGTCCTAGATCTACAAATGACAGCTCAGAAAACCAAACTTACTTTTCTGATGCAGAAATTTTCTATGTAGAGGTGTTGCTGCCCAGTGGAAGAGACTACTGATGTTACCACAGTTTTTCTGAAGTTGCAGGCTACCTTGTACTTGGTTCTGCCTGTTAAAATTCAGAAAAAGGGCATTTCTACGAAATGCAGTCGTGCTGCTGGATGTGCAACGCCACATAGGTGAAGCCTCAGTTGTGAGGGAGTGAAATCCCTGCCGTGGCAGTTCCCGGGAGCACTGATGGGCTCGGCAGCGTGGCTGGGATGTCCCCCTGTGCTATTCCCTATCCTGCATGGGAGCTGCGGGTGCTTCAGCCTTGCCATGGCCCCCCAACCCCGGTCCTTGCCCCAGCCATAGCCCGAGGGGGATAGTAGCGGGACTCACCCAAGATCTTGATTGTCTGGCGGTGCGCCTTCTCCCGGAGGAGGGAGCTGGGGCCCCGCAAGCCGGTGTTGCTCCGCCACAGCTCGCGGCCAATGAAGCCATAGAGGACGCCGAGGCAGATGATGGGCAGGACGAAGTAGCAGGTGGTGACCCAGAACATGGTGGCCAGCAGGCCGGACTGCAGGGCCTGCGGGGTGGGCTTGCACTCGCGGCTGAAGTCAGTGTGGTTGTCGGGCTGCTCCACGCCGACCAGGAAGAAGAAGGGGCTGGCGGAGAGGAAGGCAAATGCCCAGAGGACGCCGATGATGGCCTTCACCCGCCGCTTGGTGACGACCACCTTGGCCTTGAGGGGGAAGCAGATGGCGAGGTAGCGCTCCACGGTGAGGGCGGTGATGTGCAGGATAGTGCAGTAGGTGCAGCCCTCACTGAGGTAGTGGGAGAGGCGGCACAGCAGCTGCCCGAAGATCCAGGGCCGGGAGCGCCAGAGGCGGTAGAGGTCGAAGGGCAGCCCCACGAGGATGAGCAGGTCCGAGATGGCCATGCTGCCCAGGTAGAGGTTGGTGGTGGTCTTCATGTCGCGGTAGCTGCGGATGACCAGCACGGTGAGGACGTTGCCCGCCACGCCGACCACGAAGAGCCCGAGGCAGATGGCCGTGATGGGAAGGAGCACCCACACGGGCAGCGCCAGGCACAGCCGCTCGTCGCAGGGCGGCCACGGCCACGGCCACTCGAGCTCGCCCTCGNGCGGCGGTGCGCGCACAGGACTGACCACCAGCAGCGAAAAAGAAGGTACTTTTATTGTCCACAGACTCTTAAAGGTACTTTGCTACATCGTTTTATGTATTTTCTACCAGACTATACAGGTTCGTCTTCATAGAGCCCGACGTTGTACAACCGTAAAGTGATATGTTTGGTAGTGTATCTATAGCGTTTTAAAAACTTTAGAGTTTCTCTTTTTCTTTTATTTAATCATTTTTGGAATGTACAGTATATGAGGTAAAATTAAGATTACATTAAAAACTGTCTTCAATGCAGTAATATGCACTGAGGCTCAAATGGCAAATACACTATTAAATGACTATCAAAAATAGGAGCTCATTTGAATTTTACTATGAAAAACGTAAGTCACTGCAGGTGACCTGCAGTAACAAATCTTACCGTTTTAGACATTCAACCGTAAGAAATCTCTGGGCTGTGACATGCAACCTCATTTGCACTGCCAAACATGGCACTTTTAAGAAGGTTCTAGAAAACATCAGTTATCGCGGTATCCTGCAGGAAGGTATCACCCTTTACGTACAAACGACAAATTCGAAATAAAATGTAAACATACAGTACATTTTAAAGACAGATCGTTCTTGCCACGTGGAGGCCAAGTTCTTCGCCATTTCTTTTTTTTTTTTCTTTAAAAAAAAACATAACTCAGCAACATTATTCTACAGCACAGATCATTGGACGTATAAACAATTACAATACATGCCCGTTCTAATATAAGAGAAATTCTTCAGAGATCTTCAAAGCACAAGACAGAGGTTCCTTTTTTTATTATTATTAAGACTGACAGAAGTGTTTAATACTATTAAAAATGCTAAACTGAACACAACTAGAAGTCATTAATGATCCACTATCTTGTAACTCAAATAAATTAAAAGTAGCTAATTACAAAGTGTATAACAAATAACATAAGTGTGATGAGACAAGGATTTTTTTTAAAGATAGTTTCACTACAAGCTTTGTGTCACTGGCAATCATTGACATCTAGCAAGATGTTCAATGGGATACTTGTTAAAATTCAGTCTGGTCATTCAAGAACTCACAAATGCAAGCTCACAAAACATTGATGAGTTATGCAATTGCAAAGTGCTCTAATGCAACATTAACTACATGCAATCAACAATTTGGTACAGTATCCAAAGAGACATTACATTAAACATTAGGATCTCAAGAAAAAAGCAGCTTTAAGTTTTCTGGTGCAAATTACTACACTTCGTCTTCTGATTTGGTGCCCCAAAGAAAGAAAGAAGGAAAGAAATAAAGGGAAAAAAAGGAAGAAAGAAGACAAACAAAAAAAGGCAGTGCTTATTTCTGGTGGATATGGCAAGTGAATGTTGGGGAAACAGCAAAAATTCAATAATTAATTTTATCTCAAAAATCTATTGACGAGCCAAAATCAGAGGGCACAGACATCTCTATAAACTGCATCCAATCAAAGGTCAACTTCAGAAATGTGTTTTTCAATTTAAATAATAAGTCTAAGAAGTTCTCTCACACTCTCCCTTCTATATTCTTAAGAAGTAAAAGAGGCATTTTTGTAAGTAAACATCAAATCCTGGGGGTAAGATAAACCACTTGTGCCATCTCCATGTAGTCTTTCGAAAACATCTACTTGCAGTGCAGAACTCCACATTTATCAGATAAGAAGCTTCCTTCATGCATACTCTTCCATCCAGTTTATTATTTGCTGCCTGAGAAAAACCCCTTCTGTTTTTCAGCATAAATCCTGCTTCCCAAATAATTAAGACAAATGAGGAGGTAGAAATACAGCGCTAAATTGCTTTCACAGCATCAGATTAATATTGTATACAGCACAAGTTTGTTAGTGTAAGTTTTAAATGCGATCTACACATTCTTCCCTGTTATGTTAGCAACCCTTACAAGTGTGGGCCAGGAAATCATCTTTACACTTGTGTTTACTGGTCAAACCCTTTTCGCTAAACACTGCGTGCCTGCCCCATATCGAGTTTGTACTGCAAGAAGGCATATAAAGAAAAGATTATATTTCTGTGGCTTGCATTTTAATATCATGTGTCAGCCTATACCTATGAGTAAGCATTTTAAAGTGGCTGAGAAAGTTTGCATCAGTCCCAATGCCGGTGCTAAATGCCTGTTTTTGTAAAAGCAAGAGAACAGAATTACTTTTAGATTATGAGAAAGCAAAATGTAATGGGCAGCATTATAAAACAGATCTATTTTCTTCACTTTATGACGAAGTACTGAATGATAACAGCAATCAGAATGGAAAAGATAGCAAAAAGTGCAAGGATGACAGCAGCACACACTTGGTCACTCTGTGACCATTGTGTCCTTGTGGTTTGCACAGTGTCCTTGTTGGTGCTTGCCGGTGGTTCAGTCCTCTGAGAGATGAATAGCACTGGGGTGCTGTAGGGGCCCACCAGGTCCTGGTGACCTGTGGCCTCTTGGCACTGGCGAATGGCACATGCACGGAATCGGTATTCACAGTTCAGCTGGAGGCCTGTGTATCGGAACGACCAGTCTGGGCCCTTATAAATCTGGCAGTGAAGGGGGGAAAAAGAGATACATCAAGTAAAAAAGTCCCATATACACATATGTATCTCAGTATGGCTTTGTTTATGGTGAAGGTAACTGTAAAAACGATGACAACTCACCAGTGTTTTCGCCTATGCAAAGAAAATGGACAAAAAGCTCAAACACACAATTAAACACCAGATAGTCTCCAGTCCTTTTGGTGAAACACAAGAACTACACTTGCTTTTCTGGAATGATGAGTACACACCAAATCAACTCTGTCACAAGCGCCACTGTTAAGATGTTTTAGTGACCACTTACAATGGTACAATATTGTATCATGGGATTTTAGGCAGTTAACTCTGTATCAAGCTAAGTCATTAAGTCTAATCCAATCCAAGGTACTTTGTTGTGATTATCATGTATTTAAAATACTATAGCTTATCCTAATAAACACTGTATCAGGAAAGCCACAAGGAGTCCTCTCTGTGATTCTTAATTTCATCACACTCCCAAGACAGAGATGACTTATGAGGGATTTATCCAAAGGTCTCTCAGTTAGCTGGTTAATATGAGTTCACAACGCTTCAGCGTTAGACACAGAGTGTCTAATTCAGTGAAATCTAAATTCTAGTTTCTCAAATTAATTGAATTTGCAACTATGTAAAGATTCTGTGAAAGCCAACAAAAACTCATGAGGGCTCAATTATAGGTACATCAATAGCTACTGAGGTATTAGGTGGGTAGCACAGTACAAGAATTTGATTTCTCTCTTTAAATCCTTTTGCCCTCCCACCTCCAAATATCTGGATTTGCTTTATTTAACTGGTAGCAGGATACAGAAATATCACAGAAGCTTTCCCTACAGATACCATATTGTTAGACAGTATTCTGAAAATACAAATTAGAAATGTAAAGAAGCAGGAAATCCCTTTTGATTCTGCTGTTTGAAGAGCTCTTGCTGTGCCTGAGGCTACTCATAGACTCAAAGTTCTCTGACAGCCAGACAGCTGAGCTTTACTGGAAGCTACAACCTAGAGACTTTTCTCTCTGAGGCAGGGCAAGTCATCGGAAGTGCAGCTTCCTCAAAATTCTGCTAATTTGGATCATGCATTTGGTAGAGAGCAAACAGGCCACTGACACACATCCTACTCTAGCTACAGCTATGCCAGCTGGCAGAGGTTACTGTCCTCAGCTGCTTGTCCCCAGTGCCTTGACAGAATTTGCCTTCCCCTCAAATGTGTTTCCTGGGGTATTTATATGGTTCCTTCCTAACCCCTTTAAGACCTTTGGCTGATGTATACAGCTCAAACAGCAGGTTATTAACTTATTTTGTCTGTAGCATGGAGGGAGCAATGACGTGAGTAATTTGGATGACAGATCAGGGAAAAGGAGGAGAGGATAGTGAAATTTTGGGAGGGAAATGGCAGGAAATAGCTTTGAGTAGGCTTCCAGGCAATTTATTTTTTGTCCATGTCAAAGAAAATTGTCACCTCACCACCATGTCTAAGTGTCTTAAAGGCTGTTTTCATAGCGTTTACTTCTTGACTGTTCCAATTTTAATTTTTGCAAACTAATCTTCTCATTTTAATTTACTATGCTAGACTGTTCTGCAGAGGCAAAAGGAATCACACACCTCAGTCTACTTTGTTATTTGCATACTTGAAGACCAAACTTTATTTTCTTGCCCAGCTGATTTGGCAATACACACTTATAATCAAAGTGTGATCTGACTCCGTGTCTAAAAGCAACACAGACCATGCCTTACATATCTAATATTGCATTTACAGTGTTAAAGATACAAAACCCAATATTCACATGGCAAGATAACAAACACCTTGGATGATGGTTCATCTTTTACTGAAAAATTTAATAAATGGGCATAACAAACATAGCACTACACTGAAAGTTATGAAAATATTAAGGCCTATAATCTACCAAAGCACAAGCAAAACTTATTTAATACTGAACTATAATAAAATTATAATATACCAGAATTAATTGTTTCTGTTCTGGAAGGAAAGTTGCCTGGCTTAATAGTGTGAAACAGTTTTCAGGCCTAATTCCATGTCAATTATCAGGCACTTAATCAGGGAAGCAAAATTAGCCCTGAATGCAGAATAATTTGTAGCTTGGCATTTCAAACTGCTTCTTTGCTCTTAGTGCAAAGAAGACTCTTTGCTCCTTTTCTTCCCAGTCTCAATTCTGTACCATTAGGCAAAAGGTTTCTTTTTGTCAGTTGTTCCATTAGTGGATGACTTTGTCACCACTTGCGGTGTCACGTTGTATTTAGTAAACATCAGAGAGGCTGCAATTTACTCCAGAATTTATATTACTTAAATCTCCTTTCTCTGTGATGATGGGTTTAGGACAAACTACCTTATATTATTTAGTAACAAAAAGCTAACATGGTGACTAAAAACATAGGAGAACACAATAATCTTTACTAAATCTAAACTAATTTCAAGTAATATTACTAAACTAGTTATCACAAATAGTAATTGAAGAAAAATACAATAACTTAAACACATCATACCTGTTTGAATTCCGAGTCTTTTCCCACCATGACCTGAAGACAGTAGATAACTGGATCACCCTTCATGGCCTGCAGAACCTCCCATGTGATTTCACAAGTGTGATCGTTTATTCTCTCTATCCTTGGTGCTGAAGGAAGGAAGCACAAAAGTGACAGCTTGCTCTGCTTTCCCCATCACATGATGTTATATTCTAATAATCTAAAAAATTCTATATACTACCTGCTATTTTGTCTCAGAGAAACAAAAGCTTCTGATTCAAATGTATTCTTCCTCCAGTATTTTCTTGAGCAACAACTAACAATTCATATAGGCCTCTCTTGCTAGTTTAGGTATCATCCAAGAGAAGGCAAAATTTGTTGACTCTAAGTGTGCATCATACACCAAAAAAACCCCAAACTGCAATGCTTAAAATTATTCTAAATATGCTAGGAAGCATTTTCACCTTAACTTGCCACTCTCTTGGTAAGCAGGGATTCTAAGTACAAAACTCCCTATGTCAAAGAATGCATAAACCCCCGAGTCTTTCATTTTTGGAGTGAATATTTTAGGCAATTACATGAAAGGAGCATTTTCCCACTATCCCTACCTGCACTTGAAAAGGGCTTAGTATTCTCAATACCCCAAATACAACATAATATCAAAACCAACCTGCTATCCTCCCACCCCCCAAATGAAAAAAAAGAAGCACTTTTACCTTTCAAGGCAGCTGGAACAGATTTGGGAGTAGTGAAAATATATTCTTGAGAAAGGGGGCCTTCACCAGCTTCATTACATGCCTGAATACAAAATTTGTATGATGTTGACTCACTGAGCCTTTGAACTTTGTATGTATGACATGGTCCTCTATATAAGGATACAAACCTGAAAATGGAATGAGTATCTTATTTGAACACAGAAAAGGACTTTGGAAGCAGCTACAGTATTGTCTTGAAATCTGTTCCCATAATCTCCCAGAATCTAATGAGAAGCCCAGAAACACTTATTTCAGAGTTAAACAGTGTTCTGGCTACTATAAAACACTAAGCTCATTCAGAAGGGTCAAGTTTTTACTTCTCATGTCTTTGAAATAAAAATCTCTTGCACAAAGAATACTACAGATTATCTCTTACCAAAAATGGTCCTAAGCATTTTAAGAAACATTTCTGCATTTGAAACAATGGGAAAGGACAGCAGTTGTGTCTCTCAATGAGCTGCATTTTCTTTTCTTGGCCATCTACTCCTCCAACATCTTTAACTTTTCAAAATTAGGTAACTAGATTTTAGCTTTCTGCCCCTTTGCAACTTTCCCTTACACCCCCTAAAAAAAGTGCCATGGATCCAATTGCTCTTTTACATCATTGCTGGGAGATGGGCTCATGCAGACCTGCACAGGAGGGCAGAGTCACACTTGGAGGGCACACCAAATCCCTTTCTGAGACTTTTGTGCACTGGCCACTCTCCTTCATGTTGCAATTCTTGCACAAACTAATCGTGGCAGCTCTTGTTTGATTTTCAGTTTTGGTATCCACAGGACACAGCACAAACTCCTCTCTTCCTGCAGCGGTTGTCATCTACTTCAGCTTTTTCTTTTCTTTTAAAATTAAAACAGATGGTACCTGCACATAACTTAGTCTTTCGTAATGGCGATGAATTTCCTTCCAGTTGGAGAGCCTATTTTATTTTCCTCCTTACAGCACAGCAATTTCACATAGTAGATATTTTTAATTTTATTGTCAAGCTAAAGCTACTCATCAGATGTGGTGCATTGTGTAGCAGTACAGCTCATTTTACCATTTAGGCAAGGGCTTGCTGTACCATCTTAGCTTACATTCTGATTTAACATGAGTCAAAGGTTCCCTTAAAATAATAATTTGTACTATTTTCCACTAAAATAATTGCATGTAAGGCAACAGATAGTAAAGAATTCACCCCTTTCAATATTAAGTATATAAAATCCACAACACTAATTGGACATGTTACTTTGAAAAAATATTTAACCAAAAGTGAGAGAGAAAAGTGTGCTAGTACAAAACACTGCATTAAACTCTTCACGTTGAACTGTAAATAAAAAACAATGAAATTTTTAACCTTGAACTTCTCAGCACAGAACACTAGAGCCCTTCTTGCCTTGCCGGATGAGATGACCTCCTATGTCTGTTGTAAATTCAGCAAGGCATGTGGAATTTTGCCCTTCGCTGCCATCAGACCACAGTGATACTTGGCAGATTAAAGCGATGCCAAAACCAACCTTCCGTTCTTATCCTCCATTTGAAGGTGGTACTGAATGGAGTCAGTTAATGCTTTTGCAGTTCCCTCTCCCCACTTCAGCTTGAGAGTCTGAGAACTGTATGCAGCGCATTCCAGGCGAGGTGGATCTGGAGGGAGAGGCTTTGTTTTCAGTTTTACGGTGTGGCTGAAAGGACCTGCTCCGAGACTATTCAGGGCTTGAATTCGTACTCTAGTATTTGGAAAAAGAGAGAATAAATTAATTTGAAATTACATTCTAAAAAATAACTGGTCATTTCCACCATTCTCATTTAAGAGAGAATAATGGTACTATCTACAATGAAGACTTTTATCAATATTATATTGACAGACTGTCATGAATATGCAGATGCTTCCCTTTCCTTACCACATTTTAAGGAGCTGGCTTGATTAAAAAGAAAAATATTCAAACTAAATTCACATTAGTGAAAAGATGAAAAAGCTCTATGAGTTATTTTAAGAGTGGTCCATCTTTCTGACTGTGCAGGCCTTGTACCAAAATTTTTGAAAGCCACATTGGAGAGATGAGGGAAGGTAAAATAAGCCACCCCAAAGAGGGGAAACTGTATCTTTGACTGTTTTATCAGGTGAGTTCAAGGATGACTAACAGATATTTTTACAGACTTTTTGGAACAGATCCTATTCATGAGAAAGTAAAGTGATGGTGCCCAGCCACCTCTCTTGCTGTTTCCACCAGTAACACATCTGTGGGCACAGCTGCAAACACAAACCCTCTTGGGTCTGCCTGCAAAGTGAGAGGGAGAAACCAGAAGTCACCCAAAGGCACACAGCCGAGGGGGTTGTAGAACTTGATATTCATGGATAACTTAGGGAGTTGTTTTTCTTCTTTGATACTCAAAGGAAAACAATGCTGGTATTAGATTTTTACGTAAGAATTAAAAGGCTTAGCCAAGAAATTTATTTCTGAAAAGGAAAAAGCAGAAAACAGAGGCTCTTTACGTATCTTGCAGGTAGCCATAGGGAGCAAAGTGTGTCTAATTTCATTTTGCAGACTAAGATTTGCTTGTCCAAAATAGTACCTAGGTAACTGGAAAAAAGTAATCACAGAAATTAAATTCTGAAACAGTCAACCACACAACTGCAAAATGTGCAAACACAAATGCCTATTCAGGCTTAAGAATAAATATTTCTCCTTCACTACAGTAATATTTAAGGTTATGCTAATTTATTACAGCCCAGAACTAAGGTTAATACATGCAATTTTTTATTTGCACAAAGAGTTGACAGCGTATTCTATAAAAAAACTTATGTGGGTAGAAGTATAGACCTATCTCTGCAATAGAAGCTTCTCTTTTTTTCAGGCTACTGACACAGAGAGCAACAGCTCTTCACATTGCCAGCATTATTGTTAAATAATTATAAGGCACACAGAAACATCGTGGTCTGACATCAGGCATTAAAAGTAATTAAGGATTCAGAAAACTGCATAGCCAGATGATAGCCTACTTATACTGAAATCAGAGTGGGCTAAAAGTCTGACTTCAGTGGGACTGCCATTCTCCTTTAATGCTGAGGATATGTTTTTGTAACAGGGATGCAGAGTGCCTTCAGGCAAGACTACTGATTTTTACATTTATATTTTTCAGTAACCCTTAGACCAAACATAAGGGATGATTTCAGCAACTAAAATTCTTCAAAAGAGATGCATAGTTGGCTGATTTTTCAAACTGATTCTCTTCATGCTGACTTCCACTTTTTCTGCAGATTGCAAGTTGCAGTGTGCTGTCATATCAGACTGGACATGGTCCTTCCTTGGATGGATTTTACCTTGTCAAACAGACGAGAGGCCATCTATGAAGCAACCAGTCCAAAAACCAGTTATGAATCTGAATACGTAATGTGAGTTCAGTTAAATTGATACATGAACCACACAGATACAACAATAGTATAGTAAACAAACTAACATAAATTGTTCTTGAAAGAAAATAAAAATAGCGCAGCTCATCTATTTATGATGATCATCATTACAAAGCTTCTTTTTGCTCCATGGCTATGCACTAATGTGTCTCTGAGAGTAATAATGCAGACAATAAAAAATACAAGGAAACAAAGAAAGCATCTGCTCTTGTGGAAGAAACAGTAGGCTGTCATATACCTGTGCATCACATACCTGTAGGTAGTATCTGGCTGTAAGCCATCTATAAGATATGTGAGATCCTTCCCAACAGTTACTGGCTGCTTATCTCCAAAGTCTATGCTGTAGCCAAGGATTTCAGATCCATGGTCACAAGGTTCTTCCCAGCTTATAGCAAGGCATGTGGAAGGAGAATAGTGTGGGCTTTCAACTTCATCTTCACTTAGTCCACGAAGACAGGTCACAACTGCAGGTACAGACGCTGGAGTCATACATGCCACTACTTCGCTGAAAGGGCCTGCACCTGCAACATTCACTGCCTGCAAATCCAAAGTAGACCATATTTTTATGGCAGAGTCAATTCCTTTTTCCAGATTTCACTAACAATAGTTTTACATCTTTACCTGAACCCTGCAATAGTATATAGTGGCAGGCAAAAGCCCTTTCACTTCACAGCTGAGCCCGGGCCCACAATAGGAGATCTGCATGCATCCTTCCACACCACCCCACTCCAGTCGATACTCCGTGACATCAGCTCCATTACTTGTTGGTACCTTTAAAATGGATACCAATAATTAAAAGTTAAATACATTGACTTAAAAAAAAAAAATCAACCAAACTCACCACATTTATATTTTGTTTTTTGTTTCAGAGCAATGTTACCCTCCCATTTCTTTGCTGATTTTTAATTTAGTACAATACAAATAACAAGGAGAATCCGATACAAACTTCAGGAAGTTCAGCGAAGACAACAGCAAACATGAAATCCTGGACCTCGGATAAAAGAGTACAGGCTGAGGAGCAACCTTACTTAAAAAGAACCTGTGTCTTCTGGTGAGAAAGCTGAATGTGAATCAGCAGTGTGTGTCTGATGAAGGTGAACTACATATTGGTTGTATTAGCAAATGAGCAGCAAGACAGCTAGAAGGAATAATGATTCCCCTCTACTCAGCACTTTTGAGGCTGCATTTCCAGTACCGTGTCCTGTCTTGGGATCCCCAAAAGGAGATGGACATTGACATAAGGGAGTAAGTCCAGTGACGGGTCACAAAGGGGGAGTGCAACACACAACAAAGAGGTAAGGTTTACTTGATAGCAAGATGATACAGCTAAGGGGAGATCTTACTGCTGCCTTTAATTACCTCCTGGGAAAGTACAAAGATTATGACAAACTTTTCTTGAAGGTAGCACAGTGCCAAGACAAGAGTCATGACCTGCATTAAAGGGTATTTCGATAGATATAAACAAAAGAAGTCCTACAGAATGAGTGTTTATTCAGACAGTTTTACCAGGCTGCAACATCTTCATCCTTGGAGATAAATAAAAGTTCACTGGGCAAGGTCCTGAGAAACCTCACCTAAATATGAAGTTACCTCCTATTTGAATAGGAAGTTGAACTAAATGACATCTTGAAATTTACTTGTGCCTTAATTACTGTGTGATTCTGCAAAACAGACATCTAACATCACTCAAATTAACCCTACCTGAATGTTTTAAGAGATTTTTGTCAAAAGGCTTTGCCTTGTAGATATTTAAGGAGTGCTCCTCTGACATTCCTCCAGTAAGAAGCATGAACACTACCTTCCAGGTAGAACAGTTTGACCTTTTTTTTTCTATACAGTTCTGTAACTCAGATACTTCACTCCATCCTCAAGCCACTAAAAAGCTGTATTTAAACAGTATTCCCAGATAGAATCTTTCTATTGCTTATATCAGATATCTAAATACTATGGGTTTATAGGAAGTCTGTGAGGCTTTTGCTACATTTTACTGATGTAATTATATAAAATTAAATCAGATTATAAATCCAAGAAATACACAATAATCTATTGTATTATGTGGATACATTCTCTCTGAGGAACTATAACTATGTTAAATTTTAAGAAGAGACTGCATCACTCAGAAATGCAGAGCAGTAGTTGTGGCAAAACTCTTAAACAAAAGAACACAGTAAGAATCAAGTACCTGCAGCCTGCCAACTTACAGCTGCCTTGTAATGTAAGTTACCATGACATGATGAATGACAAAGGTTTTAGCTATTGGATAATCAGGTAATCATACTTACAAATGGGATTAAAATATAGCGTTAGGCTTTTAAAGCTGAGCTCAAAAATGTAGAAGACAATCATGTTAAGACAGGTATACCACAGTATTCTTACCTCCCACGACACCTGAGCACAGGCAGCAGACCTGCATGCCACTTGGGGGGGCTTGCACTGATCTGGGGGTCCAGGTGCTGTAGTTACTTCACATTTTTCCGAGTAAGGTCCAAACTATTAAAAAGGGAGTTGATACAACTAAATTGTAAAAATAAAATTACTACTTTTAAAATAACTGTTTACCATAGTCGGGGCATATAAGAGCAGCCTGAAACTTTGTATTACTTCTTTATAAAATACATTTCTGTGGACTGCGGCTTTGGGATTTATTTCAGTATCGGACTATTCTCCAGAAGAGCTGTAAATTCTTCTTCACTACAGCAAATGCAATGTAAATAAATGTGTCACTTCAAACTCTTGAGAAAAACAAGGAAGTGCTATCCAAAGCCTTATTTTGAAGTTACATGATGGTTGTACTGGAACATAAAAAAATTTGTAACCGCCTATTTATACCTATCTAAAAGAAAAAAAGGATTCAAAAGCTGCTGAGCTATAAACCATTCTTTGCTGGGTGGAGGAAGGATAAAAGTTAGGATAGTGCCTTAAAGTCTCAAGCTGCAGACCTCTCCACAACTCATCAGTGTCAACTCATCCTGACAGTTTTTTATGAAGTGTAAATTATTGAACAAATGTAAGCAGCCCTGCCTCTCTGTCTTTAAATCAGGACTTTGGGTACATAACTAAATAAAGCTTGTTCTACAGCAACAATTGATTTGAACACATTTAACACTCCAAAGCGGGAAAATAGTCTTGTATATGATAGAACATGTACTCAGAATTTAAACTAAATATAAAAATGGAAAGAGTCAAGAAACACTGATTATTATGTTCCAGAACACCAAGAGCTGTAAAAATAACGGTTAGTCAACTTACAAAGCTGTATACAGAAAATAACTTGGGTTACCTTACTTCACATGAGAATATTGAAGTTGCAACAGTGCTTTAATAAAGTACTTAGCATTTCCTAATGATTTCCTAATATTTCTATTCAGATAAAAAACATAATTAGCTATTTTTTCTTTCCTTCATCTAAAAATCGCGTTCATTATAAACTGATGGTTAACTGTCTATTCCGACACAACAATAAGCTATGTGACTCAAATGACTCTATATTAGGAAATCCTCATTTTAAAATTACTGTTAAATGCTTGTTTGAAATAAAGATCTTTAATAGTGATTGCAGTCTCTGGAATTAATTTCATTTCAGACTGCCTCCTTACCCCAGCCTTGTTAGCTGCTCTCAGTCTGAAGCTGTACATCCTCCCTGGGAGAAGGCTGCCCACTGTGCATTCGACATCAGAACCCTGGTAAACCTCTCTGTGTTCATCGGTTTCTGTCTGAAACATTTCCAGACCATAACAGGTAATGGGTGAACCACCATCTACCTGAGGTGGTCCTAAAGATAAGAAAGAAAGAAAAGCTTATTTACTTTTAACACGTAACACATTTGGATCCTTTACAATCACTAACACTTATAATAGAATTACCCCAGCGCAGCTGAATTTCTCTTGCTCTTGGTCTCCCCTGTAGCCTTGGAGGTTGGCATGGACCAGGAACCACTGCTGGTGTCTGCACCAGTAAAGAATCAGATACCTACAAAGGAAAGATACGTTAATGAAGTCTTCTAGGTCAAAACAAGCACTGTTATGCCACAAGTAAAGGCAAATACCTGAGTCAGAAACAGGATCTTCCCCTTTTTAAATGACATCTTCAAATATGTGAAGATGCTGAAGTGATCTGGTATGTATTTCTCATAATATAAACCATGCTAAAGTAATCACACAATATACAAAATTTGCTTTTGTATTTTGGTACACATGCAAGGGGTAGAATTAAAAACAGTGGTAATTATCAGTACAAACCTAGAATAGATGCTTGAAATATGACTTATTCAATGTAAACTCATTTTCTTTTGCATTGGACTGCAGTCTAATGAGTTCTAAACCCTTGATTTATAAAGGGTTGTATACTTTCTGTGGAAGAATCTCTCAGAAAGCAAAAGTGCTGCTCTGTTGAGTTAGGCCTTAATAAATGACATTGTATCAATGTATGACATAGGAAAAGTATCTATTTCTGTAAATAAGACAATCATGTTAAATAAAACATTATACCAGAAAAGAATATTCACATATATTTCTTTAACAAATGAGCAGAAACTTGAACCACTGTGCATCAATACTGCATCTTCTTTGAGGTTCTAGTTATGGCTATTTTGTTAGGCACTTCTGCACATTATTTGCTTAAATATCTACTGGACCAGATTTTCTTACAGAGAGAAGTTTTATTCAATAAAAATAATTGCTCTTATTACCGTGCTTTGTCCTCCTTCCCCAACGCAATACACACGGAGCCGATAGGAAGAGCCAGGGTTTAGTCGGTCACACACATGTTCCCTAGCAGCTCCGCTGTATATTGTATCCCATTTGTTTCCTGAAAGGTTAGGAATAAGTGTGCAGTGAACCAAGGTGTAATTTGCCACACTTCAGTACCAGCCACAGCAGGTATCCTAACTTCACTAAATAAATGTGTGCCTGATCTTTATTAAAAAAAGAAATTAAGACTGCTTTGAATTTCCTGGAAGATCCTATAATTTCACAAAGGTAGTTTCCTAAGTTTAGGTCTGCTGAAGTGAAATAGCTTCCTTATTTGGTACTTACCTTAACTAGAAGAGAATTTATTTTTAATGAAGTAGTTATTACTGGGTCAGCAAGCACATTCAACATCATAACCAAACAAATGGGAAAGATATAAAAGTAAAATTTTTCATGGAAAAGAAACTTCAAATTAGAACATAATTTTTCAGGCTGTAAGTACAGTTTATAATTGAAGAAGTTTGTTCCTGTGTTACTGAAGGGCCCAGCAGCATCTGAAATACTGATTCCATTATTTGCTGCTCTTAAATCAGAAACTCTTTAGCATTCTCTCTCTTTTTTAAGAGATTAAGCAGGGAACCTTGGGACTTTTAATTAAATCTCCAACAATTCAATGCACCACACAATTTAGAGGACTGGGAATGAAACGTAACGCACAGCTCACTAAATCTGCGTGAAAGGCTTGGGTGCATGATTGCAAAAGTGATTTAATGTGGACACATGATGGAGAGAGGAAAGCAAAAGATTAAGTATCAAAAGAATCACAGCTGAGAGCCCTGAGAGGGCTCCCAGCATATCTGGGGACAATGCCCTGTCTTAATGTGACACAGCACTGGAGAAGTTTAAAACTTCATTCTCAATGTGACTGTGTTTCTGAACTCAGTAAGGTTACTTAAAGAGGTCTAGATTTTTAAATAATTTAGCAAGGTAGGTTTATGTCCAGTTTAGAAATACTGTTAGTTTCCTTTCTGAATGTAAGAACAGAAAAGCAATTAGCAGAAAGTTATCCCAGCTGCTTCATTGTTCTCCTTTAATAGTGATAAATGGGAGCACTAGTTTTTCTTTCATCTGCCATGCAGACAACAAAGCTTCATGTCCCTGTCTTCTTGCCCTAAAATGTCTGAAATGTGTAATTTCATTTCCAGAACAGAATACACCTAATTAAGAAGTTAAACAAGAAGCATCTCTTGCGTCAAAAATTTTGGTGGCATCTTTTTTTCTAATTCAGAGAAAAATAACTTCTTGTATAAAGCATCAATGTACCTCTATTTTTTCTGATGGCAGTTCCTGGCTATAACTTTCCCTGTCATAATACACATTTTATTCTTCCCACATGCACACAGACACAGGAAAAAAACCACCACAAAGCTGAATGCCAATGTTTGCTCCTAATACTTACCACTTAAGCTTTCAGACATTTCCACAACATATGTATTTATTGCTGCTCCCCCATTGTCTTTTGGTGGATCTATAAGAAACAGCAATATTCCAACTAAGTGAGGTAAATTCAATGGCTTTATAGCTTTTGGGGAGGATTTCCGAAAGGTGAAGTCAACAGCTGGCTGGAGATGGGTGCTTATTTAGACAGAGAACATCCCAGTTCAGGGCAGCAGCAAATCACTTCAAGTCCCTACTATGTGAAGCTGCCATCTCTCAGCCCTACTGTACACTCTACACAGAAAGAATACAAGGGAATCCCACCTGGGAGATGTCACAGCAAACATTTCAGTCTCAAGTGCAGTGGATGGCTTCCTGATTATAGGTTCAGAGACACAGACCCTAATGGTCCTGTAATTTGGACTGCAGACAGGAAAAGATTATCATACTGTTTTGTATATAAGAGTATTTCAAAATGATTTCAGGACAGAATTTCAAAAACCTAAATACTTTGGGACAGAATAGAAGTTGGGAGTTCTACACTGAAAACTTATCCCAACTTCCAATACTTCACTAGAAACTGAGTGCACTATCCTCCTGGTACAATATTCATGTACAAGATATGAATTTACAGACCTTTCTTTGACATATAATCCTAATACTCCTAATGTTTCTCAAAGACTATTTAGAAAACAGCAAATTAATAAAGTGAAACAACATTTTGAACAAATATAAAGACAGCATGATATTTGAACACAGAAGGGTGCTCCTGCCTAAACTTCACATTATGGATGTGCTGGATGAAATGATGTTGGCTCTTAGGCAAGGGCTACGTATCATAACACGCCTGCTAAATAAAATGAGATTTACATGGCACATAGCACTTGTCTGGTTAAAGGTATCAAATTACTCCAAAATGAAAAATAAAACTGTCACATTAATTATCACATAAAAAGAGTATTACTGTTCAAAATAAAGGCTACTAAAGGTTTTATACATAAACAGATATTTTAGGTAGCTTTTGATTTATAAATCAGGTATTTTAATAACTTCATACATTTTGTATCATACATAAAAGATCAAGTGTCAGGTCCTGATGTAGCAAAGTACTCTGGAAAGATGCAAGACTGGACCCATGGAGTAGTACTTATACTCTACAAGTAACTTTCTTATTAATGCTAATAAAGAATTAAAACACACCATTAAATGGAAATAGGTAAGAAATGAAAATAAATAAAAATTTTAACGGTTTGATTTTCTGCTACAGTACTGCATTGCACAGTACTGTTCAATCTTCTCCTATTTTACAGCATAAGGTTAAAAAATCCTGAGCCTAAGGAAAAGTTTCTCAAGATCCTTAGCGAATAAAAATTTATCTATTAAAACCAAATTGTTTGAAGATATAGGTTGAACTTCAATCTCCTCTTTTGACAAAACCCCAAAATGTCATGGCACCTACTTTTTTTGCCAGAGAAACAGAACTTCTGAGTACATCAATTAACTACACTGTTTTTGTAATTGTTGTAGTCCTCTGCAATAACAGTCCCTATTTCAATTAGCATATTATTCTTCCCACATAATTACTTACACTGCCACACTAAGTATTTTGATTCAGTATTTTTCCATGAAAATGGATCATCATGGCTCAGTTGACTGAAGTGATACTGAAGTAAAACGTGGCCTTGTATATATATAAATATATATTAAATATTTTATGTATATAAAATACAGAAGACATACTGTAAACAGAGCTGCACAACACTCTTACCCCAGATTATTTTAAAACTCTGTGCATGAATTTTTCCTTTCACTGTGGGTTTTGAAGGTACTCCAGGTTTGTCTGGACAAGTAATGTATTCCACTGTCTCACTTGGACTGCTTTTCCCTTCTGAGTTATAGGCAATGACCTGCAAATATATATAAAATACTATAAATGCACTGGATAGTGGTATGCTATTCACTGTTTATGATAAGGACAAATTAATTTATATGTGTCTTTAGACAGATAGATACATAATAAATTATTACAAGAACTAAAGATATTATATACATTCATTTTACATTTTCATTAGTCCCATAGTTAGATAATCACTATAATGGAAATAAAAATGCATGCAAATTGTCAGGAAAAAAAAAATCCTTTAAAAAATCCCTCTCATCCTACTACAGTACCTTCTTTTACAGAAATACATTCAGAGATAAAAAAAGTGTTTGTATGGGTAAGTTGTATTAACAACAGCAAAGGGGATATAAACTCTTCAGTCCCAAGAAAAATTATGGAAAAGGTTGTCATGAAAGTCACGTGAAGGACAAGAAATCAGATTTATCAAGGGCAAATCACGTTTGACCAAGCTGAGTGCCTTCCATGATGAAACAACTTGCTCAGCCAATGGAGGAGAGCTGTGGACATCATCTACCCTAATTTTAGTTTGATCTCCACAACATCCATGCACCAAGCTGGTTAAGATAGAGACAGAACAGACAGACCACAAGATGGGTGTAGAAAACCTGACAAAATGCCAGGCTTGAAGAGTGTTGGCTAATGGTTCGAAGGCAAATCAGCAGCTGCTCATGAGTGGATTTCCTCAGCAGCAAATCCAATGTCAGACTCTATTCAGTATCTTTAGAATTGATCTGGATGCAGGAGTGAATGGTGCTCCCAGATTTGCATATGGCACCAAACTAGGAGATAGAGATATGCTGGAGGGAAGAGCCACCATACAGACTTTGATAGGCTGAAAGATTGCATGAAGAACAACTGTTTGAATTCTGGACGAAGATACATCCTTGCACGTGGGATGGAATAACCCCAGCATCAGTGCAGTCTGGGGTCTGATTGGCTAGCCAGCATCTCTCTTTTCAGAGAGAAAGACCTTGGGATTCTAGTAGGTGCAAGCCAAATGAATCAGCAAAGCATCTTGGCAGTAGAAAAACCTAATTGTTTCATGGGCTGCATCAGCAAGAACTTACACAGCAGAAAGGGTATAATTATGCCATTTTACTCAGCACTTTTTAAACCATGCTTGGAATACTGTGTCCAGTTTTGGTCCACCCAGTTCAAGAGACACTGGGAAACTGGAGAGAGTTCAGAAAAGGGCCAGCATGATGATCACAGGATTAGAGAACCTGACACAGGAAAAAAAAGCTTTGTTTTATTCTGCCTAAGTAAAAAGAGGTTTTATTGGGAAGGATCTAGTCACAGCCTTCCAATACCTAAGAGATAGTTACAGAAGAGGTGAAGACACTGCTTTCAAAAGGATCTGTGATGACAGGACAAGTGCCAGTAAACACAAAGTGTGTTAGGGAAAATTCTAGCTGGATATAAGAAAAGAAATTAATGACCATTAGAACAGACTGCCCAAAGAAGTGGTCGAATCGCCCTTGCTGGAAATACTGAAATCTCAGCTCAACAGGGCTGGGACCGGGTTGAATTGCCTAAGCTAAGGCCCTGCTTTCTACATAAATTTGACTCAGACAATCACTAGAAGTCCCTTCTAACCCAGACAGAACAAACTCCTGCTATTCTTTACTCTTTAGTTTAGTTTAGCTTAGCAAAAAACTAAGCTACCTAATTAAAAAAAAATTTTTTTTGGTTTTGTATTTGTTTAAAAATGAGCAGAATTGAAATGACAGCAGTGATGTTAGTACAGACTGAGAAGAGGAAATGCAAACTAACATGTCTCTCAGACAGTAAGTCTCCCGATACAGTTTACAAGATTAATAATTATCTGGTTGTCTTTGTGCCCTTACAAATGAAGTTAAACAGGCAGTTAGCATTTACGTATTATAATAAGGTTTCAAATGATTATAAAGCTTCTTTCAAAAGCCTTTAGGAATATTACTACTAATTAAGTCTTCCCCCTGTATAATAAAAATTAAAGACCTGATTAACATAACATTTGTTTCTCCTTTATGCCCCGCGAATGAGCAGAGACTTCTGTTTACTGTTTTGCTAATAAAAATAGGGTATAAACATTAGTTTTTTTATTTTAATGAGAAACTTAGGATGTTTAAGTAACTATACCTTTACTAGTAATGAATATGATTAACGTGTAGGACTACTTTCAAAGGAAGACTATGATCAAGACCTGCAAAAGCTAGTTTCAAGGCAATTACCTATTCTTTAGTTTAAGTTCATGTGTGGCCATAGTAGTGCTAGAAACATATCAATTTTAAATTATTTAAATATTAACTTATGCTAAAGCCCCAACAAAATCATATTCGGAAGTGCAAACTATCATCTGAAAAGGAGTACTTACATGCTGTAGTGTTAACTCAAAATGAACCTACCAACCCTTAACCTGTTACCTTTCATATTGCAACGAGAAGCTGTTATTCAACAGTTCCCAATTTTTCGTTAAGAAACAGTATTTTAGGTGCATGTGTGAAAACAGCTATCAGCATTTTTCACTTGTAGACAGATGAGGTTCTTCTGACTGTGCTTCAAGCAGCACCAGGGGAAGTTTAAACTCAATATTAAGAAAAATTCCTTCACAGAAAGAGCAGTCAAGCATTGGCAAGACTGCCCAGGGAAGCAGCTGAGTCACCATCCCTGGAAGGTATTCCAAAGATGTGTAAATGTTGTGCTTAGGGACATGGTTTAGTGCTGCGTTAACAGTTGGACTTGATGATCTTAAAGGTCTTTTCCAACCTAAATGATTCTGTGATTCATACTGTGGGACATGTCTTTAGCTTTGTTCCAAAACCCAAGCAACTATTCAAGAGTGACTTAGAACATAGAATAGCCCAGGTTGGAAGGGACCTGAAAGATTTTCTGGTGCACCACATTCCTGGGAAGGTTTGTTCCAGTGATTACTTGATCTCACTGTGGAAAACTTCTTTTTTTTATCAAGATGAAACCCCTCCCAATGCAACTTGCAACTCTTGACCCTTGTCCTCTCCAGGTGGCTCCTTGTCAAGGGAGAACCTTCCTCCTCTTTGTAGTCAGCCTTTAAGTACTGGCAAAGTGTGATGAAGTCCCTCTGAGCCTTCTCCAGGGGGAATATTCCTTTAGACTTTCATTATAGGGCAGGTCCTCTAGCCCTTTTATAATTTTTGTGACCCTCCTTTAGACTGTCTCCAGTCTGTCTTTTGTGAATTGTGTGGATCAGAACCAGACACAGTTCTCCAAGTGTGACTTGACACGAGCTGAATACAGTGGGAGGATCCCTTATTTCTGCTAGTAATGCTGCTGCTGAGTCAGCCCAGGATCCAGTTTGCCTCGAGGTCCCTTTCAGCAAGGCTATTCCTAGCCTATAGTAGGCTCCTTGGTTATTCCAACCCAGGTGCAGAACTTTGCACTTGTCTCTCTTAAACTTCCTGCTGGTTTTGCTAGCTCACTCTTCTGGCCTGTCCAAGTGTTTCTGTAAGATAATTTTCCCTTCTGATGTGTTCATCTGACCACTCAGTTTGGTGTCACCAGCAAACTTGGTGAGGATGCTTTGAATCCCATCGTCAAAATCAGTTGTGAAAATGAACCTCATATGGATCCCTAGGAGTTCCTACTTCAAGGTTGCTGCCAGCCTGAGTAGAAACCACTGATGACCACCCTCTGAGTGTGGTCTGTTGGCCAGTTTTCTACTCATCTCGCATATTACCTATGCGGTTTGTATCTTGCCAATTTGTCCTGGGAGAAGGCTCTGGGAAACTGGTGAATGCTTGCTGAAGTTCAGGTAACATCCACTGATCTCCTTGGAAGTGTTACCTTGCTGTAGGATGTGATCAGGCTAGTCAGGCATCATTTACTTTTTGGTGTAGGCTTTTCCCAAACACCTGCTTTGTTTAGCTTGTAATAGTTTCTAGAAAGGCTTTTCCATTTCTTTTCCAGGGACTGAAGTAAAATTAATGGGCCTGTAGATCCCTGGGTCCTCTTTTGGATCCTTCTTGTAGATGGGGGGTATTACATTTGCCCTCTTCCAGTCGTCAGGGATATCCCCTGATCTGCATCACTTTTCAAATGTTATAGATAGTGGTCTTGCAGCAATGTCAGCCACTTCTCTTAACATCCAGGAGTGGACTGAGCCCTTCCAAGAGACCAAAGCCCAGCCTTCTCACAGCTATCTTATCCTGTGATCTGGTGTCTGGTTATGCTGGTGAAGGCAGAGGCAAAGAAGGTATTGAGAACCTCTGCTTTACTGGCATTATTAGTAACTTGGCTCCCTGCCTTGTTTACCAATGGGCCTCTGTATGTGTTCCCTGTGTTTCTACTTACTTCTCACGTATCTGAAGGACCCTTTTTTGTTGTTCTTGACCTCTTTGGCCAATTTCAGTTCTAGCTGATCCTCAGCCTTCCTGACTGCAACTCTGCACGTTCTAGCAAAGTTCTTGTAGTCCTTGATGGCTATTTGGATCACCTTCCCATGGCCAGTATGCTTCTTTTTAGCTTTGAAGCACACCCAAAAGCTCATAGTTAGGCCAGACTTCATCCTGAACTAAAAATTCAGCCCTCAAGACTTAATAGGATGGGCTCAGCATCATGGTAATATGTATGATTTACTAACAAATTTTTTTTAAATCAAAAACTGTCAACACTGTCAGATGTGTTTACTATCAAAGAACCCATAGCTACACTAAGTAATATTACCCATGGAACAAAACAGCCAAATAAAAAACCACAACTGTTAAGAACATATACTTAAGACTTGGGATTTCAAGATACATGCAACTGTGTTAGGCCCTTGCAGAGATTCTTATTCCTTCTGTAGAAACAATTAATAATGCAGATGTTCAGCTCATAGTTTTAAGAGATTGAAATTGTAAGAAACTGTCATCGAATTCAGTTTTCCTTAAAAAAGGCCCTCCCCACTCCTCTCAAGCTATTCAGGTGCCCAAACATATGAAAACAATCTTACCCTAAATTTATATTTTGTACTACGCCTCAAATTCTTCACGGTGTAGGTAAGATCATCACCATCGTATTTTGGCTTGAAACCATATCCCTGCAGAATTAAATAGGATTATTTGAAACATTATCTTTGCAGACCAGAGAACGTAACATACTTCATACAAATAAATTACTATTTCAAACTGTAATTTTTATGCTTCTCTGACAAAGTAATAAGTGCATCTTTGTTGTGTAAAAACAAAATTTTTTTTTAAGACGTGTGAATTCATTTAACATTTTCCAATCAGGAGACGAGAAAAGAATAGTAAGAATATACAGCGTCACCTGAAATTATACGTAACACTTTCAAAGGGTAGAACAGTACTAAATTTAAGACAAATGTGGTTAGGCTGGAATGACATCTAGATGGACCACACTTCATGATGCAATTGCTTTGATCCAGCTCTTATAAGGCTTAACTTTCAGACACAATTTCACAAAGTTATAAGCAATTTAAAAGTCTTTGCAGGAATGGGGCTTAATAACACTAAGCACAATAAAAAGAAGAAAGCTAGGTGGCTTGGTCACAGCAATGACAAAGCATTAGCCTAATTTCGGAAAATATAGTTCCTTGTAGAATATTCTAGCAAAAATAATCATTGCTACACTTAGTACAATAATGTATCAAACATATTGAGAATAAGTATTCTAAACTTACTGAGTTCTCATCCTCCATCTCTAATATATATGAAATTCCTTCATCTGATGGTGTTCCTGAGGGTTTTGTCCACTGAAGGGATAACCAAGTAACTCCAGCATTAATCAGCAAAGGACTTGCTGGTGTGGTTGGGGCAGTGCCTGAGGTATGATACAGGACTTCTTCACTAAAATCACTGTTTAAAACAGACAGTATGTAAACTAACTAGACACAATAATTAATATCTAAAAACCAAAATTCTTACTAAACACAGCTATGGCAGTTTCTTGGACATATGCACAATGGGAAATTGCAAGCTGGTACATGCAAACAACTTAACTTGCCCATGAGTCTGTCAGTAACAAAACATCTGAACAAGGTTAACATGTTCATAATTGAAAGATTCCTTTGTATGATATAATTACCATGTTTTGCTGACTGAAACATTTTGCTTTTTCATATTAATGCAATATTCTAAAACAGTAGAGCTTTATATGCAATAATATACTAATACCAGAGTGTCCTTCCTGTTCAAAGTAAAAGCAAGAAGGCATAAAAGCATTTATGGGAAGACCTCAAAACAAACTTTGCTTATGTGTTCCAAGCTTACTTTGAAGTACTAGTTTCTCTAGTGATTCAGAAAAATTATAGAGTAATAGTCTCATTCAATGGTGAGCTACTTTAAAAGTATTAAAAGACTTATTGCAGAAAAAGAAGTAGAATGTATACCAGTGGGTCTCCTAACACAACTGTTACCTTTATCTGATTTAGAATAGATACACCTTGTGGTAAAAATACAAATAAGTTACATAAAAAGACCTACTGTGAAACAGAGGGATGCAAAAATCAGTAAACAGGTACTGTACTTGCACAGATGGTCTGACATACATCCAGCTAGACTGAAAAATCCTACCTGTTCTCAGCTGGCTTTGCTGCTTCTACATGAGATCTGAAGAATCACTTACAAGCCTAGAGCTAGTCTAGTTTTTTTAACCATATGAAATGAATGTCAAAGATGTAATTTGAATCTAAAAGCTAGGGATTATCTAAGTGAGCATCAGGAAGCCCCGAAAACAAAATCCTCTGTATAGCTTCAACAAAGGTATCAGTGAAATATCTCATGTGTTTTGAAACTGACTTACCTGAAAAATCTCAATAAAAAGGTAACTCCACTGTCTCTCTTACTAAACCTACATTATAATAATGCACATGTTATAAATTTTGGTCTGCATTAAGGTATTTTTGGCATTTAAAGAAAAAAACTCTTACAGACAACACATCATCAAGAGTGTTGATTGCACATGAAATAGACGTGCATGAAATAGACACAGTGTCTGTGTGGACATGCAGACTGTCAAAGAGATGTGAAGCAAGAAGTGAAAAAGTACAAAACGGGAGAAAACTTTTTAAATTTGTGGGAGTAGTAATTCAAGAAAATTTCTGGAATGGAGATTATGTGATACCTACAATATATTTACTAAAAAAAAGTCAGCACTTTATAGGTAGCCTAGAGAAAGCATGAAGAGAGGCTAGACACAAGTAGTATTTCTAACTTTACTCACAACAAGCTATTGAAGGAGTCACCTTACAAACAGATATAAGGTAAAAAACCCCACATCTTAAAAGGATTTAATCATTTTACTTGATTGAACCACTCCAAAATACACTGAAACAAACTGAAGAGTTCCAGCCACAGCCACATTTGACTGACTATTAAACAATTCCCTCAGAAGTACAAGATTATCTATTTTTTGAAACAGATTTTATTTTTCCAGTTTTCTTCAGCCACTGTTTCATGTGAGGTTAGAATTTAATTTAAAAATTAGTAACTCAGAGATAAAATACCTGTTCTTGTTAGTAAAACTATTTAAATAAAATTCTGTCTCCAGATGCCCAATGTTCTCAATGTTCTTCATAAGGAATAAACAGGCACTCTACACTAATAAATATTATTTCAAGAGACTTCTTAATTAAATAATACTATGAAGACAATAAAGCACATCTTCACAAGGCTATGAAATATTGATTTGAAAATCTATTCAGTGTGATTAGTTTAAGAAGGGTACTTAACTGATCAGTGTCTTCAAAGCTGATGCTGGAGGAATCTGTAATATGTGCAGCTATTCCTAGAGGGTACATTTACACTCAGATGTAAAAGGGGAACAGGAAGAGAGCCTGAGCACTGGATCCTGCTTAACTGCCAGCTCCCTCCCTGTCTTTATTTTTAACAGCTCCAACTAAATCTCATCAAGACAAAGTCCAGGAGCAACTCAAGAGAGTAATTCCAGGAACATCATCCAGAAGGCAGTAATGTAATTAAGACTGTTGGAGCACACAGAAAGTCATTCTAGCCCTCTGTAGTGTCCTCTGACAGTGGCCCAAAGCAGGGCCACTTAAGGAAAGTGTCTTTCCTTGCTTAAGGAAAGACACAGGAATGGGCACTATATGCAATGCTTTTCTTGAGTACTCTCCCAAGCCTCCAAACACATGCCTCAGATCTCCTGAGCCAGCTGTATTTTTCATGTCCTTAATAGCCTGCAGAAGATTCCTTGTGCCCAGCGTGAATTTTGACCCTGGGTCTGGCTCCCTACTCTTCAAGCTGTCCTTCAACACTGCCCAAGCAGGCACTGTTGCTTCAAGCACCTCCTTCTGCCAGGTGAAGGACACACAATACACATCCTTTATTTCATGCTATAAAAACACCGCCCTGGTGAGCTGCAGCACAATGTTAATAATATTTGAATTAAAAAAACAAATGCAAAAAAAATTGCAAAATAGCAATTTTAGGCTGATGGCTAGGGAAACCCTATTTTTATGCCACATAGGACCTCCAGGTTCACGTACTACTAGGTTGCATGGACACCAGCAGTCTGCTCTAGAGGAGATGAGCCCTGGTAGTGTGACTTAGGTTAATCTGCTTTGCCTGATGACCAAGAAGCACACTGAAGAACTAATGCATCCAGTAGTGCAAGCATAACTTGAGGAAACTTTTTTTTCCCAAGTTCTTATATTCTCTACTGAAGAGAGATGTCATTCATTCAAAAATTCAAAACAAAGTTTGGTGCTCTATAACTTCTGGAAAGTAGTAATTAAAAGCAAGAACTGCATATCCTAAGCATTTATAATGAGCTGTAGAACTTCCAAAGGATTCACTGATATGGTAATGTCATATTCTGTTTATTTCCCAGGGTAACAGGAGACTAACAAACACCTTAGATGAAGGGACAACATCCCACTAATGGCACATGGCACAGAGCATAACAGAGAGACACCAACTGGTGGCAGTGGGGGTTCTCCCAGACTTCTTGCTTCAGCAGAGTTACTGACACCTCTTTATGCTGTCATCACTACAAGTCTAAATTTAAGAAGGGATGATAAATTGCATGAAAATTGCTAAACCAGCCTCAGCAGCTAACCGCAGGTCTAGCACCCTACCAAACCTCCCTGGAACCAAAAGCAACAGAGAGCATGGCACAAGGTACCCTCTGGTCAGCACAGCAGCAGCACATGTTGCTTCCAAGAGAGGCTGAGATTTGTAGCATTTAGATGGTAAGTTTGCACATACACAGCAAATACAGTATGTAGTCATACCACGTCTGAACAAAACGCTGTGAATCACAGAACTGCTGAGGTTGGAAGGGATCTCTGGAGGTTATCTCATCCAACCTCCCCTGCTTAAGCAGGGTCAAGTGATTCATAGAACACAGGCCATCTGCAAAATGAATAATCCAATCACATACTGTGAGTTAACAAGCAGTTGGACTAGATGATCACTGTAGGGCCCTTTCAGTTGAAATATTCTATATTCCATTTCATACCATTTGGGCAAAACCCCCATTTTCTTTAAATGCCACCATACGTTTTTCCTAGAGAAGCACAAACATGCATGCACATGCATTCCATATTTATGTATGTAAAAGCATTTACCTCATTCCCACGTCATTTTTGGCTGCTAGCCTAAAGGTGTACCCCATTGCTGGTGATAGTTTAGTGATCCTATACTGCTTCTGTTGACCATAATAACACTGGCAAAACTCTCCATTTCCTTTTCCCTAAAAAGGAATAAGTTAATCACATTATTCACCCTATTATATATGCATCCACCAATTAGAGTAACACACAAACATGAAGTAAACGCATTTTTGGAAATTAAATATAACTAAAGAATATCCCATATAGTGAGGCAGTAGTATATGAAACTTTCTATATACATTAAATTAGTGCCTTTTTTCCTTCCTTTAATTTCCCAGTTTCCTAGGGCTGAAAGAAAAAAAGCCATGAAGATTCTGCAGCTCTGCCATCTCAGGATAGCTGTCCATGTAAGGACTGCAAGATGTTTGCAGGGCCATAGTTGATCCACCCACTTATTAAAAAAGAAAGACTGTTACAGCAAAATGATCCTTCTGTGTCAGCTCTTGAATGCAGTATTGAAATACAAGTGAAAAAGCCACTACTTAAAGTGGCAGAATCACACAATTAAGGTCCTATTATCTTATACCCCCAGGAAGAAAAATTGAGCAATAACTATCTTTTAATAATTGCTTCAGGAATTACATATTTGTCAGAAGTCCTAATTTTCTCACAACCCGAAGTACACAGTCACATATAGCTACTTAAAAAACCTACAAAATTAAAAATACAATAAAATAACTTGCTTACTTCATCCCATTCTAAAAGATAACTGTGGATTTTGGAACCATTATCACAAGATGCCTGTAACAGGAAAACAAGAAAATTAGAACTCTAACTGGACACAAGACCACTTAAGGAAAAAATGCATGTGTGGGCCAAACCATGAGAAGAACAGTGGAAGGCACATGATGGTTTGCTTATACAGTTTTTTCACTTGCCAAGACAGTCCTAGTTCAGTCTCCATCCAAGGAATACTTGTTTCATGTTTATGGGGTTTTTTTCTAATATAGACCTTGAAAGGAATCAGGGACTGAACTCAGTAATTTTATCTGCAAAGACTCCTTGCTTTTCTGTGAATCCTTCTCTTTTTACTGAAGCCCACATTTAACCCAGTAAATCTATTTCCAGTCATGGAACTGTGACTGAAATTAGTAGGTTTAACAAAAATTTTCAATTTCAATGAACTGGTATTTTATTGATAAATCCACAACAATTCTGAAGAGTTTAAAATATTTATTTAAAAGGCTGTGATGCCATTCGTACCTTCCACTGAAGAGTAAGAGAATTTTTGGTCCGATTAGTTATCCTGGGCAGATTTGGAGTATCAGGTTCACAACTTGCTGTGGTAAAACTCTCTGCTTCTGAAGGGCTCCCCTTTACACAGTTGCATTCTACTTGGACTCTGAAGTGGAAAAGAATCAATAACATTTTGCTTCAAAATCTGTATAGTTTCCAAAGAAAAGTGAACACTCAGAATTAAGTTACAGCCTTGCTGCTTAATTATTTATATTTTATTTATATTAATATTTAATTATTAAAATATTGCTGTTATAAATAAATAACTGGGGGAAACATCTTGGTCAATAGAAGTAATAAGAAAGGAGTCCTTTACTTTGGATGTACATCATTACTATCAGTCAGCTTTAGTCTCACAATTATATTTGAAATACGTCTGTTATTAGCTGTACTTTGCTTGGAAAATAACCGTAACATTTTGCAGGCTCATTATCTCTTGTAGAGATATTAAGTGATATTATGAATAATTCTTCTGCAAGTGCTTTCATCAGATGAGCACAATGAAGCTGTTGATATATTTTCAGAGTATCCTCTGCACTCATTGAAGACCTTGCTGAGTGTGTTCACCTTGTCCTTTTCTCTAGGAAGGCTATGAATTAACTCTCCACATGTTTCAAAAGAGTCAATTCTTGCTTCTTTCTCATAGAGAAATGGTTTGTTTTTCAAAAAGCTTATCTTCAAAAGGAAACACATGATAATCATCTGGCCTCCCACTGCCCCTCCAAGCTGTGCCGCTATGCCTTGCCTCTTCTTTGGGTGAACAGCACATTACTTGCTTCTGATTCATTTGTTCCTTTAAAAAAAAACAAAGAAGCAACAAAGCCCTCCAAAAAAACCTCTGATCACTAATATAAGATCTGGGTTGCCAGCTTATGAAGATGCGAAAATCCTGATATATTTTTGGTGCACGAACAGCGAGTCACAGGAAATGTGGCTTTATAGATTTCACAAACAGGGAGAAGGAGACATTCAAACAGTGACTGAAGTTGAACACAAAGTTGTTTGTGCTTGCATACAGTTGCAAATAAGTAATTTGTCAGTTATCTTCATGGCTGAGTCCTTCCAGTCTTCACTGAATTTTGTGCAGTGTTCACACTGGCAGAATTCTGTTTAGGAAGAGCTTGGATAGCCAAGCCACCGATTCCCATGCATTGCCTACAACTACCAGAACTAAGCAAAAAAAAAAAATCTGAACATAGCCTGACAGAAAAGGACTTACACAGAAAAAAAGTTCTAGGCACTGACCCTTATGTTCCATGAATTTTCAACTTAAACTTTATTGGATAAAGTACATAAATGCTACCAAAAATGGAAAAAAATCACAGAGAAACACTTGTACATGAAAGAGCTTCGACCCAATTTACTATTCCTCCTTTTCCTGACCTGGTGCTGCAGGCAGTACAGGGGCTCAAATTAAATGAGGGCTGCAATAAGAACAGACCAACCCTCTTTTGCTTTCAGTTTGGCAACCAGGATAATAGTCTGGAAAACAGCTCTGGGAGGTGCAGACCCCTTCACACCAAGGACTGGGAACCCAGCTCTCCTACTTGAGCAAATGTCAAAAAGGCTATTGTACAAGGCGAAACCTGATGTGAAAGGAGGCAGAACATTGTTAAGTTGGACCCTTACTCTGACACACTTCCATTTCCTGTGCTTCCTTCCAACTTCCTCCAAATTGGTTCCCTGGTACACAGGGATCTTGGGGTTCTCCCCACAGTCAAGAGAGGCAAATCCGTCATGTGCTGGACATTCAGTCATGTTTAAGAAGGTACTCCCCACCTGCCATTATCTCTTGAGAAGGCACTTCATTTAAGGAGGCCTTCATTTCTGCCTTCACAATGTTATTTATTTGTAAACTGCTGTATTCATAGTCTTTTTTTTTTAAAACGAAGAATCATAGAATAGTTTGGGATGGAAGGGACCTTTAAAGGACAACTTGTCCAAAATCCCCTGCAATAAGCAGAGATATCTTCAACTAGATCAGGTTGCTTAGAGCCTTGCCCAACCTCTCCCTACTGCTTACAGGGAGGGAGCATCCACCACCTCCCTGGACAGCCTGTTCCAGTGTTTCACCACCCTCATTGCAAAAAATATTTTCCATTTATCTAGTCTAAACCTACCCTCTTTTACCTTGAAACAATTATCTCTTATCTTACCACAACAGGCCCTACTAAAAAGTATGTCTCCATCTTTCTTAGGAGCCCCATTTAAGTACTGAAAGGCCACAAAATGCATCCCTGAAGTCTTCTCTAACCTGAACAACTTTTGTGGCCCTTCTTGACCTACTCTAAGAGGTCACTGCCCTTCTCATGATGGGGACCCCAGGGCAGGACACAGCACTCCTGGCAGGGTCTCACCAGAGTGGACTAAAGAGGTCAATCACCTCCCTTGCTCTGCCGGCCACGCTGCTTTTGCTGCAGCCCAGGATACAGTTGGGTTTCTGGGCTGGAAGTGCACATTGCCAGCTCATGTCCAGCTTTCAATCCACCAGGACCACCACATCCTTCTTGGCAGGGCTGCTCTCAATCCCTTCATCCCCCATCCTGTATTGATACCGGGGTTGCCCTGACCCAAGTGCAGCACCTTGCACTTGGCCTTGTTGAACCTCATGAGGTTCCTGCGGCCCCACTGCCCAAGCTTGTCCAGGCACCTCTGGATAGCATCCTGTCCTTCAAGTGTGTCAACTACACCACTTGGTGGTTGACAATGCAACTGCTTTGTGTCATCTGCTGAAAGCACACTTGATCCCACTGTCTATGCCACTGATCAAGATATTTGACACTACTGGTCCAATATAGACGACCCTTGAGGGACACCACTTGTCACTAATATCCATCTGGACATTGAGCCATTGGCCATTATTCTGTGGATGTGACCATCCAACCAATTCCTCATCCACCAAGAAGGATATTGTGGGGGACTGTCTCGAAGGTCTTACAGAAGTCCAGACAGGTAACATCTGTAGTCCCCTTGTCCACTGATACAGCCACTCAGTCATAGGCCAATAGGTTTGTCAGGCTTGCCCTTGGTGAAACTGTGCTGGCTGTGCCCAATTACGTCCTTGTCCTTCATGTGCCTTAGCATGGCTTCTAGAAGGATCCATTCCATGATCTTCCCAGGCACAGAATTGAGGGTGACAGGTTGGTAGTTCCCACAGTCTTCCTTTCTACTCTTTAAAAAAAAAAAGGGTGCAGTGTTTCTCTTTTTTCAGTCACCCAGGACTTCACCTGGCTGCCATGACTTTCAAATATGTTGGAGAGTGGTTTGGCAACTACATTAGCCAATCCCCTCAGGACTCTGAGATGCATCTCATGCAGTCTATCAGTCCCATAGACTGATGTATAGGTTCCTCAGGTGGTCTCAAACCTGTTTTTCTCTTACTGTGGGAGGGACTTTTCTCCCCCAGTCCCCATCCTGTGGTACATCTGCTGGAGAGGTATGAGAAGAGAGGTTGCCAGTGAAGACTGAGGCAAAAAGGTTGTTGAGTACCTCAGCTTCTTCCTCATCTGTTGTTACTAGTTTGCTGGTTGTGTTCATTTGGGAGGATTGGCTTTCTCCGATCTTTGTTTCTGGGTGACAAAGCTATAGAAGCCCTTACTCTTTGCATCCCTTGCCAAGTTCAGCTCCAGATGACCCTCCAATATTTAAAAAAAGAGGGAAGAACAACACCTAACCACATCTTCCCAATCCTGTGTTATTTCTTTTGACCTACTGAAGTAGTAAAGTCTGCTAGAAGGGTAGAATTACACTGAGCTGGGGACATACTTTGCAGTGCATATGGAGGCACTGATCTACTGGAGTAAAGGAAAAGCAGCATAATGTGACCTTCAGGTGGCCAAGCAGGGAGCATCTTCCAGGGCAAGGTACTTTCCTCTGCTGCTTGTGGAAAACTGAGAGAAAGCAGCATGTACACCTGGCTCCAAGGACAGAAAAAGGTCACTGTGCTGGCACAAAGGATGTGCTGGCACAAAGGCATGGATGTAGGATAGGGGTGAACCAATCTTGTCTTGTTTTCCAAAATGGACTGAGTAGTCATTTAAGCCAAAAATGTTGATTTGTGACTCAAAAGAGGGTGAGAAGGGGTAAAGACCATCTCTGAAGACTTAGACAAATACACCGAAACAATGAAACTTAAAACATTTCCACTGAATTTAATGAAGAGGAAGTGAGATACTCACTTTGCATGGTAATCTGTTGCTGGCCTGAGATCATTTACAGTAACTTTATTTTCTTCTCCACTGGAAAGAGATGAAAGTTTGTTTGAAAGACTATTTCAGAATTCCATACATTTATAAAAAAAGACATGTATCATCTAACTCACCCAACCTATCTTATGAAATGTATTTGCTAACAGTTTGTCTTTTGCTAAATATAGCAATATGTAAATGCATTTATCTTTGAACATTAGAGGCTACTTGCATTACTCCTGTTCTTTTGCCCTGGGGGTTTTGGGGCACTTTTTTGTTTGTTTGGTGCTTTCTAAGAACTAGCAATTATTTTCCTCTTTACTCGGTAAGACAAGCTGTATGTGTATGCATGTATGTTATTACTCAAAAAAACCACTGAAGTACTGGGCCCTGTAGAAGCTCAGTTCAGCCTTGCAAGAATAATTATCTAAAACTGTATCTGACTGCACATACCTACTTGTTAGAGCCTAGTTAACAGAAAAGGCACCAAAGTAACATCTATTAGTCTGCTTTTGCTGAGATCAGCTTATGCTAGCAAAGGTAATTTCTTTTCCTCTAGTTTATGGGATAGGGATATTCCACTTGTGATTACATGAAACCCATGGAAGGTGACTAAGATAAACTAGCTAGATACAAACGTTTATAATCATTAGAGGGCTCTATACCCTTAATTCTAAATTTTACTGTCATGTTTCTCCAAATTGCAAAAAAATGACTGAAGACCATTGGGTTAGGAATGAAACAACTGAAAACTTTTGTTTGCTTTGCTGCGGTTATGAGTTGTGTTCTGTGTGAATTTACTTTTTTTCATATCATAAGACCATCTCCTACCAAGAGCAATTCCAGGGAAGGGAAGGATAACCTTACTGGAAGCAGGAGCATGTGCTGACATAAATAATAATAAATACGATTTATATTTCTTACTACTTGTATATCTCACTGTTTGAGAACCCATGGTGCCTAGTGCAGCTGGTTGAAATACAGCAAAGGTGGTATTAAAACATGCCTCCAACATGTAGGAATAAAATCTTTACATTCCAATCAATGGCAGAGACTTCAGTAATAAATGAAACACATTCTACTGAGAAAAAAGTATCAAATTTCAAAATAGAAGTTACACAAAACTGCTAATCATGTAACTTTCTGGACAACAGGCAGATTTTTAATGAGATTTTCAGCCACATAATTCAATGCAGCAGCAATTAAATAAAAATAACAAACACCTACATGTATACAGTTTTGTACTTTCCATCTTTTCCAGTACTTGAAATCATCACTTCATAAGTATAAACCTCTGGTATGTCGTTCTTGTCAGTGTTTTCTCTGGTATCACTGGGTGGAGGGGACCACATAAGCAGTGCTGTTCTTGCCTGAATATCAGATACCTGTAGAAACACAGCTTTTGAGATCTCTGCCATTTAAATGCTATTGTATATAAATGCTACTTTGCCACAAAGGATGAAATAAGTGAATAAAACAATCACATACCATTACTAAATCAGAGTATTTATACTGGTATAATAGCTATTAACTAGTTTTTACAGATGAAATCAGGCTGGAAATACCAGGAATACCATGCGAAAAATGCAATCCCGGGCAGGGGCTGAGGGCAGAGACACCTCTCGGTACCCAACGCCACCCAGTGGGCTGCTGAAACACGGACTGTAGTGTTGGTGAGGCACAGGAGACAGCAAAGCACAGTCTGGGACATCGGGCACTTCATTAAACCGTGCTTCCAGCACCTTTTCTTTCAAGCCACGGGAACTATGATTTTTTTAATATCTTCTTGTTTCTTATTAAATATATACAGATGAAGGCATGCTCACAAGGTCCACTTACATATACACATAAATATATAGAGACAATATCCTGAAGAATTCCTCTGGTGGTGCAGCCTACCCTTTGCAGAAAGGCCTGGATAAGAATAGTTGATGTGACAGAAATACGAGTATGACCAGTGTGTGTGTGAATGCAACACCTCCAACGATCTGACAAGTGTTTGGTCCAGCAGACTAAACATGCTCAAGGCAGTGACCCTCAGGGAGGTTAAATGGAAACCGAGAATCACAAAGAGACTCCTGAAACACAGAAGTCATCAGCTTCAGAAGTGTATAAGTAGCATGAAAATTTGTAATGGGGGGGGGGGCAAGAGATGCTGGCATGGAACAGAGCAATGATCAAAACCTGGCCTGACAGCGTGAGAAATTGCTGCCTCCATCCAGGCCTGACAGATGCCGTGAGTTGCTGCACCCCAGCTGGCATGACAGGAGTTTGGGGTACAGCAGGCACAGACTCACAGCTCGAGTGGGTGCATGTGACCTGCTGGAGAGCTTTCTCAATGGCCTGTGGATTAACAGACTGTAGGGAACAACAGATTGTAGGGAACAACACAGTTACACACAAAGCTAGTAAAGCCCCCGTGTCTTCCAAAGGAGACGCATGATTAGGGGCATCCACGCTCCCAGAAGAGTGGGTGCTCCTTGAAACCCACATGTGCTGCAAGGGGCTGAGGATGCTCATGTTTTTGTAGGTGATTGCACAGGTGCATGCAGGTGATTACAAATTTTTAGGATCCTTTGTAGAAGGATGCCTAGAAATTTGTGGGTGTTTATAAGTATTGCACATCTGCTGTTGTGGTTTATGTGTTGCACCTCCCTACTGTTTCCAATCATTTATAAGAGAACTCAAAACATTTCATTATATGAAATGACTAGTTTTACAATAAGACTGTAATATATGTCTATTTTAGGAATAATTGCCTTTGAAAATCTATTACCTGAGTATCAGAATCAAAAAGCTATCTTCACAACTGGTGCTCTCAAACTGCTATAATCTACTGAACTAAAAAGCTGAACGGGTCAGCTTCAAGAATGAAGCAGAGAGGACGTGACTTACAGCAAACAGAAAGGAGGAAAAATCAAACTATGTGAGCCTCAATGTCTTGGAAATAACGTCACTAAACCCTTACGCACTCGCAAGACTGTACATCGTATCCTAAAAGGGATTAATGCTGGTAGGACTACACTTTGAAGTTTCTCTTTAAAATCTGGTAAGAAAAATTCAACTATCTTGATGTGATCACAAACCAGACTAACACTATCTATAACCACCTCAGAAAAATTCTAGCATTTCTGGAAGCCTCTGGAATTGTGGGAGCATCTGATAAAAGTTCCCTCTGTGACACACGGAGGAAAAAAGTATTTTTGAAGAACAAAGATTTAAGATCAGAAGAATCCACTATTATTACGTGCTCGGAGACACTAGAGTGGCTTTTTCAGAAAACGTGGCATTACTTATTACTTTGTATGCTTATGCAAGCAGCTGCAAATGATTCTGGTTGCAGCTCTGAGCACTGTGTGCCTCCGCAAAGCAGAGTACAATACTTGAGTCAGGCCCTAGCACTGTGGAAGCAAGAGGTGGGCACATCTTCATTAGCAATCTAGCTTGCCAAAGTGAATCTCCTCATTAACTTTGTTACGCAGGCCATTTGGGTCAAACAAAAGAGCAGTTTTAGCATGTGCAATCTGGATTGCATTCACAGTGACCCAAGATACTTAACTGTGAGTGAGGTGCATCACATCCTGGAAGTCGACGAACATACAGAGAACCACAAAATATGATGCCCTCCAAAGGGATTTACATGCTATAGAACCAACCCTCAAATTCTGAGTTCCTATTGCCTCTTCTTATTAAATACTCAGCCTTCTGTGCCATTCTTCTTTTTGCTTTTCCCTTTTCAGGTCTTCTCTTCTGCTTGCTTTGGTATTTGGTTAACAGTATGACAGCTGGTGAAGACTTTGCTCGAACACTGAGGTGTATCTGCAGAACCACTCCAACTTGCATCTGGGTATAAATAGTTCAAGACCTCCCTAAGCAGAAGGGTCATGTGGTGGCAGTATCACATTACCAACTTGACTTAACACTGCCAGGTATGAAAGGATGAGGGATCCATATGGGGAGAAATTCAAGGAAATTAGAACTTAATAGGAGTCTGGAGGTAGCAAAATTCATGCATCCCATACTGCATAGAACTGAAAGGTATTTGTGAATGAAAGTACACAACAGAGACCAGCACCTCATTTAGATGTGCATGCCCTGGACCTGGGCATTGAGATATGGGACAGCCTAGGACAGGTCATAGCCTTCAGCATTATTCCAGGCTTTCTAGAGCAGGATATAATGCAATGGACACTGTACCAGACAGCACCCTGTATGAACATCTGATCATATGGCCATCACGACAGACAGTACTGTCTGTGCTAGCACTGCTCACCCAGGTAACAGAGTGCTGATGGAAACCCACTCCTCACAGTGAGTGCTTCAACCAAAACATTAATAAAAAACCTGCAGGAATATTTCTGATAAGAACAACAAAGAGGTGTGAAAAAACAATGTCCTGGTTCACTTGTGGAAAAGTGAGGAAAACATCTCCTTGATGAAACTGTGGGCATTGCTTGTGATCCTGCAAGGCCTAAGTAGTTAACACAAGATTCCTATCACATCACGCTACACTCCCCCAAGCTGCAACATCTTCCACCCACTCACAGCCCTGACAGTCCCTTGCCTCCACAAAGCGTAAGCCTCTCCAAGTGCTAGAATCTGGCTTTTTTGCCTTGTGTACACTATGTATCTGTAGGAGACTACCACTGGCTATGCCTGTGATGTCTTCTGAGGTCTGCAGAGATCACTTATATGCACACAGCTACATACAATGGTGCTCAAGGAAGGACATGGTGGGCAGGGGAAATAGTGTGCTTGCCTAAAAGGCATGGATGCTTGAGTGTTGAGGGTAGAAGGAAGTGAAAGAAAACAGTACTGGCACTCCATTGCTTTTCCCTATGTCATTAGCAACAGAGCAGAAGACTCCACCTGTTGATCCATTTTTCTCACAGTCTCATTCAGAGAGCTCAGAGTTTCACTTGGCAATGCAGCCATTGGTAACACCCCAATTTCAGACAGCTCCCACCTCCATGCTGCTTAGCCACCAAAGACACAGGGGCACTGAAGACATGTCAACCCACAGCAGGACATCAAGTGTTCAGAACTTCCTCTATAACTACAATCCCTGCTCAGCCCTTGGAGCACCACAGAATCACAGGATGGTTGAAGTTGGAAGGGACCCCTGGCAGTCATCTGGTCCAACTCCCTTGTTCAAGCAGGGTCATGTAAAGCCAGCTGCCCGGAACCATGTCCAGACAGCTTTTCAGTATCTCCAAAGATGGATTCTGCACAAACGCTCTGGGCAAGTCGTGCCACAGCTGTTATCGTCACAGTAAAAAAGTGTTTCCTGATGTCCAGAGGGAACCTCATGTGTTTCAGTTTAGGCCCATTGCCTCTGGTTCTGATGCTGCGCACACTGAAAAGAGCCTGGCTCCATCCTCTGTGCACTTGCCTTGCAGATATCTATATACACTGATAAGATTCCCTCTGAGCCTTCACCTCTCCAGGCTAAACAGCCCCAGCTCTCTTGGCCTCTCCTCATCAGGCTGTAAAGAAACATATGAAAGAAGAATCAAGACTAGGGCACTAAACTGGAGTGAGGATGCCTGGGAAGTGAAGGGAGGAAGGTGCATAGCTCATAAATGGAGGAAGTAGCTGACTGACTGGACAAACCCATGGCAAGCTCTTCCTGGAGTTTCAGTTGTATGGACTACTCTACAATGGGGAACACAGACTGTTTTTACTCAGGCAAGATGGTGGACTGAGGACTGCAGTGAAGAGTTTTGGAAAAGGTGTGCAAATCTTCACAGAAAGGTTGGGACCAGGGAAGGTCCACGTGATGAAAGAAAAAAACCACAGGCCTGCTCTAAAATGCAAGAAACTACTGAATTTGGCAACAATGCTTTAAAGAGTATATACACAAAAATATGAATTAGTTTTACAAACTGAAAAGAAATTGGTAGATTTTCAAGCAGGTAGGTCAGAAGTCCACTGCTGACAGTCACCTTTGTTGGTGAATTTTAAGTCTCTTTCCCCTGGAGGTGCCAGAGACTCTCAAAGAGAAACAGGTCGTATTTTTTCTCTACTTTGCAAGTAAGGTTTTCCATTTTTAGTGATGTTTCCAAAATCTTGCCAGGTATCTCTCACACCTAGAGATATGTGGTATATAAAATTGTTTCCTGAACAGTTAAGACTAAACAAAGTTACAGGAAATTGAGAACAGATTCTTCAGTAAAAGATTATGTTAAGCATCATATTCCATTAAGCAGTATCATTATGCTACTGGCAATGTTACAATCTCTTTCTGTACTTTTTTTTTAATAATTCTGTTAATACTGACTTTCACAGAATAGACAGGAAGAATTCTGCATAATAGGTATCAAGACAGTTTTACCTTCATAAATATTAATATACTAAAAAGTACTGTGGTTGTTTACATTTCATTGACTGGAAGTTAAGTGAATTTGCTTTAGCATGGAAAGTTAAAGACCCTTTAAACTTACGAGAGAGAAAAGGAGGTCTAACTGTATAAAATAGCAACAGATATATTCTGATTTTATGGAAAGCATTTGTTACTTACCACTGGCTTGGCTATATTAGAAAGAAGTGCTTCCAGTGCTTTTGTTTCTTCATCCTTTTCTTAAAAAACAACATCAAAGCAGAAAAGAAGTACCCATGAATATTCCTCAGTAACTTTACAGTGAAATAGCTCTTAAAATTCAACAATTACATACAGAAGAAAGTATTTATAAAATAGAACATCTTGCTAACTTGCATTCATCTAAGTCAACATAAAACCAAAAAAGCTTCCAAAGAAGTTGTTAATATAAAACTATTTCTACATCCCTTCTATGCTTTATGGAATACAGAAAGCCTGGTTATCATTTATTAATGTATAACTTTAAACCAACTGCTGCTCAGGAGAACTTAAGATGTTGGATGACGTATTTACCACAGACTTCTTTTTGGATGTAGATGCAGCCAAGCTACAGTAGTTTAAATATGTTATTGAACATCAGCTGGAAGCCTGCTGGTAACACTGCTGGCCTCCCTCAATTGCAAGGGAAACAATCTAAGGTGTTTTGTGTCAGCTGAAGGCATAGTTGAGCTTTATAGAGGACTTACAGTTTACAGAAAGTGTTTTATGTGCTTTCTCTAACACGATATTTCAATTTTGTTCTCTCAATAGTGTAAGTGAACAGGCTACTCAGTTTTGAAGGTGTGGCCAGGCATTTTTAATTCATTTAATCTGCCTGAAACTAAACATAAAAGAAAAACAAAGCCTGACAAAATTCTTTAAAAAACACAGATCAGATCTATTCACAACTTTGTTTCTAAGATAGTTTATGCTGTTGAAACTAATCAAATGCTTTTCTGACTTGTTCGACAACTCTAAGTCACTGACTTCTGTTTGACAAGTCTAAGTCTCAGTACATAATTTTCTCCAATGTCTCCTGAAATAATTTTGAAAAGCAGACTTTCCCATTTTTCATATAAAATACTTCTAAGGAAACAGCACCGTCATTTTTTCAACATACGTAAACAACAGCACATTTTGTCACCTGTGCCTTGGTAAAGTTAGCGCACAGATAAACACCAACTAACAGAAAGTAAACTGAAGCCAAGATAAAATGCCACTCTGGAACTATAGTGGCAAGAATTCAAGTTCGGAGCAATAGTTCCCAGCTTCTGACTTTAGGTTGTATCTCAAAGGTGACCCTTGGTACTAAGCTTTCACAGGGTTATCATCTACACATGTTTTTAAACAGCTCTCATAGGTTGAGATTTCCTGGTTTTGATTAGATGTACTTTCTTCACAATTCTTTTGGTTTACAGCAATCTAATATTCCTTGGCACAAAACTATCATCTCAAAGCAAACTTCAGAGAACTGAGAAAAATAATGGTTTGTTTCCCTCAGCATCACCAGCTACAGCTCCTTATTCTGAGAACACTGTTCTTGACTGATGACAAGTCTTTCATGTTGTGTTCAGAATCTGAAGGGCTATGCCAGTGACCTCAAAGCTGCATAGTGACACATAATCAGATTTGACAGTGACTGTACGACTGACTGAATTCAGTCCATCTATAAGATCACAAGCTTTCCAGTTAAATAAAGATATTAATAATAAGCACATACCCTACGGTAGAGTCTTAGAAAACGTGAACTCACAGGGAGTAATGTGAGGATCAGCCTTTTTCTACAAGGGCCTTTCAACAATGAGTTGGTAGTGATAAGTCAATTTTATGTAACAGCAGTATCTCTTTTACAAAATATTCTTCTTTATCAAGTTGAATGTAGGTTTCCTGATTCAGACACTTGATTCTTTCCATGTTTTCTACAATATCAAGCAGGCCATCAATATTCAATGATCCCTTAAAATGCAAGCACTTTGAACTTGCAGAGATTTTGCTTTAAACAGTGTTATGAAGTATGACTCATAATATTTTCTCAAATTCAGACGGAGACTTCATTATCAGTAGTTGTTGTTCTCTTAGGCCCGCACTTCCATGCGAAGAGCAGGTCAATCACCCTTAACTCCACTTTATGTAAGTCAGAGCAGTTACAGCTGCTACTCAACTTCAAGACTGTCAAAGTGTGGTGTTCTATCTACAAATGTTATGCTCAGCCAGACACTGGATTTGCATCATATATTAATATGTGTATATATGTAGTATTTTTGATAACACTTACCTTCTACTTCTGTGTCCGTCTGAGAATTACTTTTTCCTTTACCCAAAGACTTGCATTTGGTAGAACCTGTGCTTATACCAGCGGCATCTTGTCCTTTTGTAAGTCCATTATGTTCACTTGTAGGAGAAGGACATTTCTGAGGAGATGATGGAGGACTGTTTAACTTATCCTTTTGAGTTCCATGTCGATCTTTTAACTTTTTTTGTAACCTTTCATAAGTTTTACTAGACCTTTCATCTCTAAAGTTGGATCTTCCATGAGCAGGCAGAGTATCTAAATGAAAGAAGGAAAAAAAATCATTAAGAACAGAATCTAATTAAAAATCTACCTAACAATGCTATATGGGTTAAATGCACACTTGTGTGCAAAATTGTATCTCTACTCCTATTTGAAAACTGAAGTTTCCAGCAAGTAAAATGATACACACTAAATGGACATTAACAACATGTTAGGGGAGAAAGTGTAATCTTTCCTTCCCCCATCTTTTCTCCACTTAAAAATTATTCTTGAAATGTTTCTATAATCTTCCTTGAGCTGTAAGGTACAGGATAAAGTGTATACAAAAAAAAATGTGCTATTTTATTACACCGGAGGAGGTTTGATCAAATGTCAAATAAAAAAAATCCCTTAGTTTAAGTTTTGGAATGCAACTAGAGCTCTATTACTTTAATGATGCTTCAGCAGGAATCAACATGGAAGAAACCCATAAAAGCACAGAAAAATAGAATCTATGATCCTGGAGGCAATGGAAAGACACTAAAACACTGAAGACAGTATGGCTAGGCTTGTAAGTGCATTATACCTGTACACAGTAACCTGAGGCATTGTTGCAGTATCACCAAAGTCTCATCTCCAAGTCAAAAACTGGCTTTGGAAAAGAGTCAGTACCAGACTAATGATAATATTAAACTGCAAACTGGTGAACTTTTCTGTCCAATTCTAGCATTTGGATTCATTTCAACTTTGTGCTTAGAAACAGTTTACCGACTTAAGACATTAAAACTATGTACCAAGTCTTTCCTTAGTGTAACCTGGCCTATGATAACTGATGAAAGCTTTAAAAACAAAAAAAATTCCTTCAGAATCTGCATAGAATTTACTCATTTTCAGGTAAGTTGGATCAGTCGGTCCAAATAATACATTCATTATTTGTTATTCCTTATGCGAGAGGAAGTACTGAAAAGAAAATCAAATAAAAACTTTCTTGCAAGGATAAAAATCAAAAAAACTAGACAATGTCTCAGTTTCTGGGTTTTTTTTAGGTCAGCTTAATTCCCAGAAAGTCTGACAGAGGGCTTCTAGATAAGCTGTGACTATTTAGAAATGTGATTTTCACTACCATTAGACAGCTCAATGTTCCTCTTGGAGAACTACCATGCTCTATGAGCATCTGGAGTGGGGTTTTTTTGGTGTTTTTTTTTCCCTTAAATTTAGATTCCTCATATAGGAGCCTTACTGTGGGCTTTGACTTTTGAAAGCTATAGCCAAAGTCAGAGATCCAGAATTAAATACGAAATCTGTAGCAGATAAATAAAAAATTACAGTATTAATCCTCTAATTTCCTAAACCCAAGGGCATCTTACATATATATTGAAAACAAAGCACACAAAGAATCCGACTTCATTTTTTTTTTACATTAGCAGTTTAGCAAATTATCACTGAATTCATATTTAAAGTGATATAACCTGGCAGCAGAAATTTAAAAAAATATTGTTCCATTCAGAAGTATCCTTTATCTTTTATGCATTTAATTATCATACTCCAATTTCTTAATTTAGCAAACTAAAAGCAAACAACTGCCATCTACAGGAAATCAGGAAATTAATAAAACTACAAATAAGCACCCAAAGAGCATCTAGTAATGTACTGTTATCAAAGTAGTGCAAGAAGAAATAAAGTAGAACATAAGAATACAGAAACACTAAGAATTCCAGGAAGATTGAGATATTGGTATAGTCTCATCTGACCACTTTGTACATCCTGACTATTTAAACTCAGCAACTATATGAAGGCCATTTTTAGATTATTTTAGTACTATCATAGTACGTTGAGATGTTGTGTTTAGCCTCCCTCTCCATAGCTTCTAGCTTTCACTAAAAACAGCAACCTAGAATTGCTCTCAAAGTCTTTCAAGGTCGGCACCAGCCTTATCTAAAGAAAAGCAAGTCTACCAGAAAGGTAAATATTAATCTCACAACCCAACTCCTGAGTTAGGACATACATACACTTTGCCACTAAAATATATTAAAGGCAGATGCCAACAGTACTACCAAAGACTGCTTCAGCTGCTGTATTAAGTTTAGGTTAGTGGCACCTCATTACTCCAATTGGACTTCAAAGCAACATTCAATTAAATGCATACAGTTTTATGAAAAATGGACCTCTTTTTTCCTTAATCAATATTAAGAATTCGTATTTTATGCTTCAAACAGGATGCTTGGAAGACATGAGATCTCAGAACAGTGCTCAGGTATGGATTTAAATGCTGAATCACTACAAACACTTTCTGCACTGCTTTCCTGGGAAAATCTGTAACTGATACATGCAAGAAGTAATCTCTGTGTTTAGAGGCTCACTGAATAGACAAGTCAAATAAATTAAAAAAACTTCTGGAATAATAAGCTTCAGTCAAATCAAGGCTGGTATCCTCATAAAATTTTTTGCGTATGACTCCCATTGAAGCTCTACGTCTTGCTTGATAAAGCCCACACAACAGTGTAACATGCTGGAAATGGGCAGAACATTATTCTCTTTGACAGAACTTGCAATATTCGATGAGCTACTTACCCACATCCCCAAAGACTTGTGAAGTGTGATACTGTGGAATGTACTGCGTTGCCATGTCACCGGCTCCAGTCACAGGTGAGTATATGTGGCGTGGCGGAGGGGGTATCATGGCTGGAAGAGGAAGGAAGCCAGGCAGTGGGGGATGTGGAGGCCTGTGGATCACTGTGTGACCACCAGGATGAAATTCTGGAGCCTGGGGAACCACCACAACCCTTCGAACACCGTTATCCTCAATAACCTGTACAGTGAGAGACACCATGTACCAAAAGAGAAAATGACAGTCTGAAAAGTATGTTTCTGTAGATACTTAAACAAAATTAGGAATAGTAAATCTCTTAACTTTGAGGAAAGGAAAACAGGAGATACCAAGAAAAAAAATATAGGACAATTAAAGGCCTATCTACATTTAGTGTATTAACTGCAGCAATGCCACTCATTTCTCAATGTGGTGGGGAAGAAAACTGTTAAAAAAAATCTAACTGTAACAGTATCTAACAAACAATCTGGTGTATTTATGGCACGAGCCTAGCTTCTCCCAAGGGTCCCATTTCCACCCTCAGTCACATTGTTTGTATGCTACACTGCTTGTAGGATTTGTTCTACAGCATAACAACTAGATTGCTCCCTAGAAATCAACTGGTGAATTGACAGATCTCACTCTGCATAAACAGTGAGAGAAAAGGCAAGGAGTGTCTGGTTTTTGCTCTGTCTCCAACTCAGTCCACCAACACTAACCCAGGAGACACTTGACATACTGCCCCTGCGGAGTGCAGCAGCCATCACCGCATCAAGCTGTTAGCAAACAAACTATCAGGATGATTGTCAGCCCTCTCAAAACTCCTTCACGAGTCAAGTAGTTGGGCCTTTGTGGCAGCCTCTGCCAGACTAAGTACTGCAGGGGCTTGTGAAAAATTAGCAAATGGGAGATGTGACAGGACAGCCTTTGCCTAAGGGACCCGAGTGCAGCCCTTAGCAATGTTGCCAGAAGTTCCAAGAAAGGGCAGCAGCATCTGCAATCCCATGGTGAGAATCTGTAAGATGCACGGAATCTGTAAGATGACGTGTGCTGTACATGGTACTTGTAGCACATCTGGGCTGCGCAGCACGTGGGGCTCTGGCGGAGAGCAGGCACAAGGGCACAAACTGTACAAAGTACTGAAGCAGAAAATGCTCTTCACTAAACGAGCGCGGGTCGTCAACTAGACCAGAAACAAGTGGCTGCCCCTGAAGCACCTCACATCATTACCCTCTCTAAATGTTTGTATCAGTACTGGTACATTCATGTAAATACACGACTGTTGGTGACACCTAGAGACCAACTTGGCATAATTTGACTTGTGTGTATCATGGTATCAGTAACTTTAGTGTATGGGATGCCAACAAATAAATTGTGCTTCATTTCCTAGTAAAATGCTGTAGAATGATATCACAAAAGAAACTGCAATGTAAGGCAGTTATTTACCCCAAAATTTATCCCGAAAAGGGGGAGAAGAAGAATGGAGTATCACAACTACATTCAATAGCAGGGGACAAAGCAACCCTATGAAATTAGTTTTCAGTGACATTTGAAATGAGATGGGGACATGTACACATACATCAATAAACATCCTGGTGCAACAGGAACAGATCAATAGATCAGAACACTTAATGCCAGGCTGCTTTCAGTTCCATTGTTTAAGGTTAATGGTATCATGCTTGGCTAGATTTAGCCCCATGCCCTAGAGTGAATGCTTCCACCAAGCTCATGAGAGAAAACTGCTCGGAGGATCATTGGTTTTATCATGTCTCCATAGGGGTTGGTGTGCATCTGGTACATCTGGAACAGAGCTTCTGCTTTTGTTTTCTCTCACAGCAACCTAATTTGTACACCCCAAAATTATCCTGCCAGCTGAACCAATGCAAGGTAAGTTAGGTTGGTCTAGGAAATTGTTTCAAAACTTCCCCACTGTGCTGAGAGAAACAGTGCTGTAGACAGAGCCACATGCTTCTGGTATAGTAGAATGAAGATCTCTCTGCATATGCAACAACATTCAGAAGACACAGAAGTATGTACACAATGGAGCTGACCCCACTTTACTTAGATAAATAGACCGTTGGAAATAAATACACTACTTAAGTGAACACGGCTCTAGAAAACATGCATACCATATGACTTTAAAAAATGGGTTATTTTCAGTACACAGAAATTGTTCCTTATTGGGAAAGAGTAATTAAAGACAACTCTATTCAAATCTGTGTAACCATAGCTGTGTGGTATCCTAACGGCAGAATATATTAGCAGTAAATACAACTAGAACTTCTGCTGTCCAATGAAATTCTCTAAACACTGAAATGTAATTTTAATTATTTAGGTCCTTTTTGCTTAACAAAACTCCAAATACTGCAATTTATTATGATTTTATGAGTAGACTTGGATTATGTAGGAAGCAGCTTCCATTAAAAAACAAACGAGCAATGTAGTTTATAACTTATTTCCTTGGGTCTGCTAATAGCCTCAGCAACTTAGAAATAGTCACCCAATTCATAACAGCAGGGATCTTATGTTTAACAAGTCTGTAACTGTTTCCAGATCAAACATCTGCTCAATGGTAGGCCTCTAGCAGACAACTACACAGATAAAAACCCTCCAAAAAGTACTCAGAGCATCATGCTAAGTATATAATTTTAAGTTAAAAAAAGTAAACAAGCTCTCTATTATCCTAATTGTGCTAGCAAAACATGTGGTTCTGGCCTGTTGGTTGAGTGAACCAACCAAACATGACTGGAAAACTCACTACAGACAGTGAATATAGACAGCTTATAGAGGATGAATAAAGATGTGCTTTCTTTCAGAGTTTTACAACTACAGTTCCAAAAGAAGAAGAAAGGAAAAGCAAATCAGCTGATGAATCACTTTTTAGTTACGTGATACAAGAAAAATGTATCTTTTTTTCAGTGGTTATCCCCAGCTTCTAACAGAGGACAGTATTCTGTATCACTGCCACACAGGAACTGAAGCAAGGAGAGGCATAATAGAATGAAGTGAAAATGGAGAGACAAAAGATGGTTATGCTAAGTTCTTCCAGACTGACAGCTTTGGACATTTAGCTGGTTTCCTATTCATCTCAAAATATAGCTGCAGCTGATGACATTTAAAAACATACTATGCTTGAAGAAACCATGGAAGTTACTTTGCTGGGACTGTAGTAAATCCAGGAAAACTCTCAGCTCAATAATGTTAGACGTTGCTGTTTGCAAGACTACTATCAAATCTTCTGGCTTGTAAATGGAACTTCCATCATAAGCCTAAAAGGCTGGTGTTTTGTCAGCAGTAAACACTTCAGAAGGCTTATAAACTACAGGTTTTCCTGGACTATGGTACTTCTCACATGAAAACAGCAGACTTGAGCTCATTCCACCTGTACTCTGAGCTGGATAAATGTGAGGCACCTTCTGTTTCAAAGGTCAGAGTGTTGTGTCAAAACAACACCTGCTTGCACTAACAAACTCCAGTGAAAGGCTAATGAACATGCCTCAGCAGGACCCAGCCCTTCAACACCTTTGCTTCAAGTTGTCCTCAAAGGAAGGATAAACTAATTTAAAAAATATTTTTCAGACTGGCACAGCTTACACAACTTTTTAAATATGTACTTCATCAACTAAAACGAAACAGGAAATATGGTAATATTCTGATTTTCACTTATCTCAAAACTACTTTCAGTTCTTTAAAAATGAATTCTAACAGGAATCAAGACTTTTTACTATGACCCGAAGATAAATGGACTTTCGTGGTTATTTATAAGTAATTTTTCTTCTGGCTGTTTGGGAACTTCACTATGAAGGACATGTAGAATCAACCTATCAGCCAAACTTTCAACAGACGAAAGATAAAATCAGAGTAGTAATTTGCCTGCCCTAACAACCTTTTCTTTGGCTAGAGGACAATTTTTTTAACGCTGTTCAGATAATTTGTCCAACTCCTGCTAGACACTGTGGCTTTTTGGTTGTATTTTACATGTTGCAGTCCCTTCCCAGTGTACACCACTGGATGCATGCTAAGTCAGAAGTAGACTGGTCACAACCACAGAATGTCTTGAGAGAGACTTACACCATGGGGAGTGGTGTTCATCTTCTCCAACTTCCTGATCTGACCTACTAACCCCTAGACTTGTTCTACACCATCTAGAAGGCCACACGTCTCATTATAATACACGTCAGAAACAGCCAAGAGAAATCATCATTTTAGTTTGCTTTAAAGGATGTCCAGGTTATCTAGCTCACATTTAATTTTCAGGCATCTAAATTAGGAATCACACAGCAGCGAAAAAATGAGAGCTCCATTTTAAGATAAGTGGTGGAAACACCTATTACACGATAACTTATTCCCAATGGACAGCTGACATTTTTTCCATGTTGTTTGCTGTACTTTTTCAACTGACCTGTTTTTCTCCTTATCTGCAGGGAACTTCCCAGACACGAACTGTGTACATGTATAAAATTATAATGCTGTCAAGAGAAAATATCTACTAATACAGAAATCAGTACAGGGCCTGCACAAGGAGCTATCTGGGGTCATGGTTGCATTTTATATTCTGAAGACACCCGGTATATTAGGATTCTGAACTCAACAAGGAATGTGCTTGTTATTGTCATGTACATAGTTAATATATAACTAAACAGGCACATATCCAGCATGAGAAGTCTCCCATCTCAGAGATACTGTGGGACATCTCCCCTTATTTCCTCGCTTTAAGACAGTGACTGAAATCTAGCAAATTATTTTACTGAATGAGCGATTATGGTTCCAATCCCATAATTTGCATGAAAAGAAAATGAGAAGCAAGTGAAGTGACATACCTGTGGGGCATATCCAGGAGGCACATAAATAGTAGGCACTGAACCATTTGGGGACATCATTGGAACCTGAGCAGGACCTAAGTGGGTTACAGAAATATTCAGTACAGCACCATTTAATAATTTGAGAAAGCTGAAAGAACATACTGAACCACAAAGTCTCTGTGAAAAATATACAAGATAACAGCGATAAACAAAGGCAATGAATTGTACAGATAAAATTATAGCAAAGGGCACTCTCTGACATCTAAAAAACAGTTGAACAAAACCAGAAACGAGCTAAAAAAAAAAAAATCCCCAGCAGATATTTCTCCCACCTCTGTCAATAAGCTCACAAAAGAGCTCATGTCAAAACTTAACAGATGACAAGTCAAAAGAAGTGCCCCAAGATGAAAACACAATAAAAGAGACTATAAAACAGAAGCAAACAAAAAAAAATTTGAAACAAATTGCTGAAACCAGATAGTATTCAGTTAAGAATTACAAAGAAAATTATTCACAAAAATGCTGTCCTTTTACTATGATCTTACCACCTAAAGTAGTCTCAGTACCACAGCAGTGGAGGTGGCAAACCAGACACTAATTTAAGGTCCCAGGGAAAAGCCACTGTATTACCAACTAGTAAGTCTGCTCCTACTAATGGGAAAAGTTACAACACCATGGTGATTCTTGTGCCATGCAAACCATAAAACAAAGCGTTTGCAGACACTTAGATAAATACGACACAATGGACATGTGTTAAGGTGGCATTTGTAGATAAAGTATTGCCTGGAAAATCAGGTACCTTCAAAGACCACAGAGATGATGTCACATACTTGGATTTTCAAAAAGCTTTTGACAATGTCTCTCAAAGACTCTTAGAGAAGTAATGCTGCCTTTTGTTAAAAAGGGAAAAGGTCTTTTCATGAATAACAGATTTGTGAACAGGAAACAAAAAGAAGTAAATGATTTGCTTTCTAAGTGCCTCGAGTAACCAAAAAAGAGTCCCCCGGGCACCCAAGGAACCTGTTCAATGTATTAAACATAGCTTCCAGAAAACAAAATGAACAGCAAGGTAATAAATTGTTGGTATGTTCTCAGAGAGCTGTAAAGAATCTCACAGTATTCAATGATCAAATAGTAAAAACCAGAAGGAATAGTGTTGGTAAGTGCAAAGTGATGACCCTGGAAGAAACCAGAAGTATTTATTTACAGCGATAAGCCATAAATCAGATGTAAGTAAATGTACAATGCACCTACTACATGGATTTCTAAGGAAATACCAGCCAAGTGTTGTTTAGTGGCATTCGCAGAAAGAAAGAGAACATTAAAAAATCATTACTAACAGAACAGAGAACAAGTAGAAAACGTCATTACGCTGTGGTATCAATTTACGCTGTACCTCAAATCCTTGAGCAATGTCTGATTCCTCCTTTCAAAAAGAACACACAGAACTAGAAAAGGACAAAAAAAGATGTTTACGGTGGCTTTCCACCTGTTTATCAGGAAAGATTAAAGAGACCAAGATCCTTCTTTAACCAGAAGATGGTTAAAATGGCTGGAAGCAGACAAATAGTAAAAGACATATAAAAAAACCCCCAACCCATAAACTGCCTAAAAATGGAAAGATAGATAACTTAGAGTTTTTCACTTGCAAGAACCAGAGATAGTAAACTAATTCACCAGGTAAGTCCTAAAACAGATAAGGGGATTTCTCATAAAATGCACAGCTAAATTGTGTTCCTGCTTGCTTTAAGAACACTGTAAAAACTAAAGATTAGGTTCAGATTGGGAGAGGTAATCCATTAACAGCTGTAAAAAAAAATTTCTATTCAGGAACAAGGAAGTTCTTTCTGTGTGCCTGCCCTATCCTTATGCTGTCCCCTTTAGTATTTGATATGGCCTCTATCAGAGCAGGCACACTGGGACAGGTTCAAGAGGGACATCCTTACATAACTGTGTTTTAGATACACAGGCGAACACTGAAGTGTTTGATAATTAAAGAAAAACTGAAACACACTATAATTTGAACAAGTTTTGTGAGAAGGGCATAAGGTTGGAATTCAGACACTGCAGGCTGCCTTCTCCAATTTTCCAAATCTGTGAACTGAAGCTAACAAAAGTATCAATCAAACTCAGTGCAGTTCAAGTAATACTTCTGAAACGGCATTCGTAGCTCCACCTTACTGTTTTTTAAACTCTGTTAACAAATGGAAAGTACTAAGTGAATGCAAAGTACAGTATGTAAGATTAGCATACCTCATTCTGATAAGTATGGACTTGACAGAAAAATAAACATACCTCTGTACAAATGTCAAGAGCAGGAAAAAGGAATGAAAAGCAATCCTTAGGAAAGTAGCATGTAATCCAACTTGACTACACATATTATATGAACTTCTTTAGAATAAGATACAGAAGTTTTCAAACATATTACCTAAAAAGAATCACAGCTTTATTATCAACCAAATGCTAACCCACAACAGGGGTAGGGGCTGAAGAGACTTTTTAAGAACAAGGTCTTAAATGAATGATTCACTGAACTTTGCAACGGCAAAGAATACAAGGACTACAGTAAGCTATAAATTGAGAATCGAACACTCGTTCAGTGTTTTTGCTCATCTGAAACTCAAAAATGTTTCAGCAAAAAGTTTCTGAGTATGAAGTGCTAAAACGAAATGAAAGTGAAGCAACAAGCAGCAAAAGAGATACTCAAATAGTGCTTCACAGCATTAGCTTACAATCAATTCAAAAAGGTCAACAATAATGGAAGCATATTTATTGTACATTGCCATTGAAACAAACAATGGTTTAAATTCTTACATAAGAAGGTGGATTTTACACTTGTATCTTGCATTGCTTACTTGCAGTTTTTCTCTAATGAATACAAAAGACTGACACTTTCATTAAACTCACAATTTTAAACTAGGTAAGTTTCAAGTAAATCGAGAATTAAGAATATATTTACATGAACTTCTTAAAGAACACAATGTCCTTGGGGGATGATGAAACTCACACGAGGAGCCAGTTTCTTTGTGAACTGGTGATTATCTGTGTTTGGCTTTTTTATTTTGTTTCGCTTTAAGCATCTAGAGAATATTGTTTAACAACCTTTTTAAAGCTTACTTATTTAGCACTTTAATCTCTCTAACAAACACAGAGCAGTTATCTCCAATCCAGTACAAAGGTTGATCCACAAAGCCATTTTCAGTATACCATAACCTAGCAGTCACAAAAATAAAGGCAACATATGAACCTGAAAAAGCGCTGCAGTGTTAGAATAGAGTCAAATCAGTAGTTTCAAAACTTGCATACCATCTTCAGCACTTGATAGTACCAGAATTAATGAAAACATATTTTGAATATTCAAGACCTCTAATTTACTTCTGATTCGATTTCTAAGTGGCTGCAAAATGAAGTTTGCAGAGGGACATTCAAGAAAATGGTACGCATGGGACAAAAAGTAGGCAGACTTCACAACTATTTTTAATGAACATTGTGTTTTACACTGCTTCTTGACAGGAAGCATATTACAATGTGCAAAATTTTATCTTAAGATAAAATGCTAATACACTATAAAAAAGTGTATTTTTTTCTTCACTAATGTGAATATCTTGGCTTTCCTTCAGTGAAATACACTGTAAGAGGAATTTTCATGCTTTTAGGTATTGGCTAGACTGCTGCATGACAAAACCAGTGTGTTTTACCATAAAGTGAGGGTTATTATTAAGTACCAGCAAACAACAGCATCAGGAATTCATGTTCAGCAAACATCTAATTTTCCATATTGCCCATAAATAGAATTGATTTTATCCAAATCACTGTATAATCAATGTTGATGACTGTTGGTAAGGGGAGCTCTCAAATCTTCGATACACTTTCAGGTATACAAGTTCTCTTACATAATAAGTGGAAAAGCATTGTGGGAGAGAAAACAAACACATAACTGTTGTTACTTTATTACTGAAAAATGTCTCATCAGTACAGGTTGATTTAACTCAACCGAACGCAAGAAACAAATGTTTCACCACACTCTCAGTTTATTATTGTCCTAAAAACCCACCAACGGGAGGAATACCTCTTTCCCCTAGCAATAGCTGGTGAACTTCTCCGACGTGTCTATTTGAGTAGACTGTAAAAACCTCATTATGCTGATTACAGCCACCATAAACGTGTTGCAAAATTACCAGCGCTGCTTCATCGCTAGGATCGTGACAAGCAGATCTAAACATAGTAACACCTGAAAACCTGAGCAGATCGCCACCGCTCGCCTAGCACATACACCATTTCTTTTTATTTCAACCAGGAAGCATCTCTCCATTTCAAGCGGCTCATAAAAGCCCCGGCGAAGGTGCTCACACCGGATTCCCGGCGCCGGGCAGGGAATGCTCTTCCGGGGCACTCCGCGCCCGGCCCTGCGCTGCAGCACCCGGGCTCCGAGGGCCTCCCAGCGCAGGGCGCCCTGCTCCGCTCACAGCTGCCGCGGCTACCGCGGCCACCGGGACCACCGCCACCCCACTCCGAGGGGCACTGCCGACAGAGGGGCCCGGCAGCGCTCCCACTCCTGCCCCACAGCTT
>VZRJ01008648.1:4386575-4405231 GCA_013397565.1 Ptilonorhynchus violaceus | reverse complement strand
GCGGCCCCTCCGCGCCCTGCGCCCCGCCCTGTCCGCGCCGCCGCTTCAAGGGGCAGGAGCCCCGCGGACAGCGGCATCCTCTGCCCTCCCGCCGGGCTCTCGGCTCCGCTTTGTACTGTAATCTACCAACTGTCATTGCCCGGTGTGATCCGAGTAATTTAGCTGAAAGCTTTTACGTTAATTAGCATAATTAAGCGCTCAAGAATTACTTAGGCCCAGGCCTTCCAGAGGATTTTCCTTGAGCTGACCTGCTAATGAGTTTACACCTAGGAAAGGGGGTGAACAAACAGATCTGGTTGCAAACAAACACTTTCTGGCCCAGCCTTTGGAAAGCCGCAATGACTTTGATACTAATCTATGTGGATACTGCGGCTCATGAACACTGCTATACTTAGCATTAGTCTAATGTGAACGGTGATGAATCACTGCTATCCCCAGGAGGAAATAGCATTCAGGATTTACTGCAGCACATTAGGTTAACTATGGCTCTATAACCGAACACCCACACTTTGACATCACACAGGCGATGATATGCATCACTGACGCAAGCACTGACAGGATCAAACACAAAGGCCACAGCAGCTGAAACAATAGAGCGCCAGCTGACGTAGCAGCACACCCCTCCAAGACTGATGGGCTGCAGTAAATCAATAGTCCCAGATGCCACAAGCAGTTGCACCATTCTGTCTTTTACATAAGGGCTAAGACTTCAAAGTTTTGGTTTGGGTTCCCAACAGCTACAACTAATTACAAAACCCAGTAACAATATCCACCACCAATTGGTCTACACTTGTCTTGTAAGCCGTGCCTGGAAAATAGTTTCAAATTAGTCCTTTAGGTTAACCTCAACAGTTTTATGCATCCTAGGTGCAACATAATAAAAGCAAGTAATAAGAAAAAAGAAAAGCAAGCACTGAACTTACTGTTTGGCCTAAGCTGGGGAAGAAGCACAAGAAGGAACTGGGATCGCTGCAAGGACACAGGTGATCAGAAGACTTTAGCTTGCAATGCTGTCAATTCAACATATCCCTTACGCTCTAAATTCATCCTGACAAAACAAGCCCTTCCCTTCCCCCATCCATCTGTCTACTTTTGCCATCAAGGCTGGGAAACAGCAGCTGACAAAGCCGCAACATCAATTTAAATGTATTAATTGGCTAGGAAAAAAAGAAATCAGTAGATGGTAGGCTGGCAAACAAAAGGAAAAACTCAAGGTAAAACATTATCATAGTTCCTTTCAAAAGCAGGGGGGGAAAGCATCTACAGAGACTTTGGAATAATGGATAAAATAGAAGAAAGCTATGAAGCCTAACTAGAGTATTTCTCAAGATTACATCCTAATGAGATCCTGATCTTTCCCATGAAACCACACATACATATTCACAAGAAAACCCCTTCTCACAGGCAAAGTGCAGAGATGACAGGTTCCTATAGCACTTTATCATGAATACAGCTATCGGTTTTCTTTTATAATGGCCTGATGTAGTTTCAAAGGAAAAAGGTGACAATGGTTTCTGTGTTCAAATGTTAAATGTACTTTTATTTCACCTGCTTCTAAACAATGACCACAGTGCAATTTTGTGATTAAAAAAAGACTGCAAGTCCATGCCTTTGAATGGTGCAAACTTCATAACAAAGTTCCACTTGGGAACTTGCAGAAGAATGACTATATTTGTTTGAGATACTCCAATAATAAGAGTTTTTATACCTACTTTCTGAAGCAACCGTGTGGCACAGTGATGAACTCTATTTTACTTCACTAAAAAAAGTAACAATGATTCAAAGATGTTAATCTGGAAATACAACACACACTTTGTATTGTGCAGCCTAGACTGTTAAATTACTCTCTTTAGTTTGCCAGTGTAGGGCAATGATTTAGTAACTACATGGAAGAGTTACATCAAAAAATTGTTCACTACCTCACAGTGTTCCAATTTAAATACTGGGTGAACTATAAATCACTGCATTTCAAAGGGAGTCAAATGTGATATACCATACAGAGAAGCTTTGATAAAACTATTTTTATTCTTAGCAGAAATAAATATGCACTCCTTCTAGTCTAACTGCACTGCATATTTGTTTAGCTTTTTCTTCAAGGAGAGCTTAATTTCCTAGAACTGCTGCTGAACAGTAGTGATCTGCAACTTTTTCAGACTAAAATTTAATATTTGTGCGTACTGCTTAATCATGTTGCATTTGATTCACAACATTCACAATAACCTACTAATTTAACAATCTAACAGTTGTTACCACTAGAATTTGGTTTTTTTCTGATCAGGTGGGTTTGGGTTTTTTTCACCATATAGCACTGCAGACCAGGAAGTTAAAAAGTTAAGCACTGCTACTGACAGCTGCTTGTGCTTAAGAGTTAAAAGCACAAGTGAGTCTCAACAGTTGGCAGTTCTTGGTGTGTAGACAGTGTCTTCTACAAGATTGTCTTGATCCAGAGAAGACAGATCTTGGAAGGAACAAGCATTAACTTCAACTTCCTCCCTCTGCTTGCCTCATTGTGCTAAGAATAATATTACATAGTATAATTACTTGTAAAGGCCTTTTCATCATCCTGATATTCAACTTATTACACTAACGAGGTTTTTTTTTTTTTACTTACCTGGCTACATTGGCTTGAAACGAGAATGCAGAATTATCTGGCACATTCTGCTGTCTCAGAGCTGGCATTCAGAGAAGCCTCCTTTCCTTTGTGCAAATTTCTTAATATTCCCCCTCCTATGTATGTATGCGTGTGCATAAATTATTATGCGCACACACGCACACATACGTATGTATGTATGCGTGTGCATATATATATACACATATAATGGATACACATAAAATTACTTGAATATGACTTATTGAATATTATTTATACAAATATAATGTATTGATTAAGAAAATCAATAGCATTCATATAAACGCTGGAACAATTTTACCAAATTCTAGGCTAAAGTATTTTAAAACTACGGGTAAGAGAGAAGACTCCATGGATATAAAAAAAAATATCTGTTTGAGAAAACTGGGATTAATACATCACATATACTGTCAGAAACCCCAGCAAAAAAATAACACCAGAAAATGCTGCTAAGAGAAAATTCAGTGCCCAACTCAAATTTTTATTTCTATCAAAGGCACACACTTCTAAAGATGTACTGCTCTGAGTCCTTGGAATCTACTAATAACGAGTACTTTCATTTGAAAACCTTTGAGTTGTCTAGGTTTCAGTCTAATTATGTAAATTAACACAATGCAGATTCAGATTGTCCATTTAAAATAAAACCAAAGCAGAACAAAAATTACTATGATTACAAGCAGCTAAAATCCTTCTAGTATCTAAAATAAATTCAAAACTCATCTTTCTTTAAACGGACCAGTTTGGGAGTGGTAATTTCTAACTAGAAGATATAAAACTAAGTTAGCAGGATGTGGGCTATGCCAGCTTTCCAGAAATCCCATAATCCAGGATTCTACATGATTTAGCAGAAGAGGGAAAAATAGGTAAATCTACAATGACATTGTCTCCACCACTAGAGTTCTAGGGTGCAAAACCAGGGCTAAATCTTTTTCTCGGTTTAAGGTAAAAAGTTAATGACGACTGCTAATTTTTAAAAAACCCTCACACCCAACAGTTCTGTCTCACTGAAATTTTCCTCTCTTAGATGCAATTCTTATTGCAGTTCTGATCACATAAAAAGATTATCTGTAACAATAGTAATCAGTGGAAAGAGTTCAGTCCTGCAGGACTTCTCTCTTCACACTCACCGCATACAATTATTTCTATGTCTACATTTGAGGTGTTCACTTGAGTCCACCAGCAAAGTTTCTGGCAACACTGCCGTTCCACAAACAGAAGTTCAGATGTAGGCTTCTAAACCATGAAATAAATTTTGAAGTAAAACTTTATCACACAGTTTTGTTTCAAATCATGAGTGGAGAAAACAATCCCTGAAGATGACAATTCAAAAGATGACATTTGCAATGTGAAATCCTTCTGTCATGACACAAACTGTAGGGAACAAGCCCCAGGCAAATCATACAGAATCATATGACAAAAGAGAGACTTAAGACCAAATTGAAAACATCTGATGTCCTAGACCTTACACTTTGCAGCATCTAAAGCAAATACTTGGCTTCAGCAGGGTGATTCACTGGCTACCTCCAGAGGACAAGTAAGTCTGCTTCTGTACATTTATCACAGCTTGCTCCTATTTTGGCGAGTGCTATGAACATCAAACTATGAAATAACCTGGGTCACCTCTGCAGGAGATGGACCACTAGAAACTGGAATGGAACACGCTTAACTCCTTTAATCCAGGATTTTCTAAGTGGAAAACTCAGAGCCAGCCTTTAAAACAGGAACCAGAAATAAAGACTTCACCTAAATCATAGAGGAAACTCCATTACCTCAACAGAAAAAGGCAGCTTGCTTTCCCATGTATTTTCTCTCTGGAATATTTTTTTTAAGGTGAAGATGCCCATCTCCAAAAGACAACATGGAGAAAAGGCCAACTCAGAATATCCCAGAGCCTCATGGCTAAGGGATGCTACTGGAAGTGGGAGAGCTACAGGTTTAGATTCTGTGGTACTTGCAGAGCTCAGATCTTTTTGGTTGCAGGCCAGTGCTTTAAACAATTTCCTGCTGATGATACTGTTTACATTTGAGCATAAACTTAACCCAAGTAAACAAGCAGCCTTTCTTTTTGGAGAGACAAAAAGGCAACATTTATATACTGTCTTTATACTTGCTCTGTCTTTGTTGTCTGGCTTCTGACTGCCCCCTGCAGCCTCATGTTTTGTAAAATTACAAACATATATGGAATTCCACGGTCAAAACAGGAGAAGCAATGGATTCAGTATGCTTGCTAGGATTAGATCATTATTTAATAGGTGACCTAGGCTGCATCAGACTTTTGCAGCTAAATCTAAGTTACAACTAAGGTGGAACATCTTAAACATGACCTCTTGCAATCACAGTTCTTCCCACAGACTTTTCTCTGTCTTTTAACTGAGAACAAGACAAGTCTATAAATGCATCTACAATAGAGGATGCTCTGGAAATAAAAGTTTGAAAAACTACTGATCTTGAACATTTTTAACATTGCAACTGACATGGTAATACTTAAACATCTAGATTAAGATATCTAGTTCTGCTAATGACTTAATGTCCACACGCAAGAATTTTCATGTTCAAAAAGCTTTGCAGAAATTTGATCCCAAATTAATTAACCCCAAATCAGGATACACATAAAAAAAGCACTGATATTGTCAATCAGACTTAGGAACATAGAAAGGCGCCATGCTTGCTACAAACATTTGCAGCCGCTTCTGCAGTGAAATACTTCTACTATCACACAAATCACTTAACACTATCACCCAATTCCCACTGCAAACCTCACATTTTATTGTTGAAAGTGATCTGAAAGTGTTTTCCAGGGTCTGCATTAGCAAAAAAAAAATTAAATAATCTAAGGCTAACTAATAAAGACTTTTAAATTTGTATGTTTTAAACTCGTTTTAGAATTTGAAGTTTAAAATTTGGTCTTTTTGGTGTTTTATGTGACAAAGACTCCTTGATTCTCCACAATGAACTCTTTACAGATTACTTCAACCAGGAATTATTTTCTACAAATCTCAAGTGAGTTACCACACAGGGGAAGTATGTGAGCTCAAACATTAAGGGCATCTATGACAAAGGTTTCTGTTAATAAAAAGCTTTCAGCAATGTTAATAAACATGTATTATCAGAAAGAAAGTATCCAGAAAACAGTAAGCTGGGGCCAGAAACAAAGATAAGCCTATACCGCTGCAGTGTTCTCTTCAATTTGCTCTGTAACCAAATACATTTTGGAAGGTAACACACCCACTGCTTTAGCATCCAAAATGAACTAGGAGCCAGAAAGAACTATGTAAAGAATCTACCTACGTATGCCAAACAAGAGGCCAGGGATGAAACAACAAACTTAGCTCAGATATGTAATGGTTGTCATTCCAAATCAGAAGAAAGGAAAAAAGACACATGCATACAGTGGAGTTCCTCACCATACACTTGTATGGATCAATATATCCCTCCATGAAGGAGCTGAGACAAGAAAATTGCTTAATAGCTGTAAAGTAAATGTGTCCTTTGTGCAGAAACCTTTTTATTGCTTCACTACCGTCTGGATGCAGGAGATGTAAATTTTCTGTTGTTGTACCATGAGGGCTCAAGGCCTGAAAAACATCTCATGAATCAACTCTGTTCACCTGCAATTGCAATTTCATTCCTCTCCCCCACTGTCACACATCAAGATCCACCATAAATGGATTCTGTGTAGAAGTATGAAGACCAATCCCAAAGCAGTTCTTTTACCCATATGTCTCCTCACTGGACTGCTGTTCTAGAGCATTACTCTCCTATGAAGCCAGAAGGTTTCTTGTAATTATATAAAAGTTATTTCACAGCCATTTGACAGCCAACCAGGCTCTAGACTAGCTCTCACATGAATTTATTTTTTAAAAATCCCTGGTTTTTTCTTACCTATTACTACCAAAACTTGTTTTTAGCCAAACAAATCAAGATCTTCTACTTTCTTTTTATATATTCTCCTGAATATCTCAAGAGTTCTTTTTCACAACACCCGGAATCAGCTTCATTTCATCTTTTGAAAACATGAGTTATCAAATTACAGTTGAAATCTCAGCAGAATCCTGTAAAATGCTACTAAACATTCCAAGCTATACTAGCAAAAACTGTCCTGATGCATTTTATGATCACAGTAAGCTTTACAGATACATTATACTGGAGATAAGTATTATGTTGTGAGTCAAATAGCCTGCCTGCTTCTTCCTCCTTATCAAGTTTCAAGTGAGGAGATTCCCATCTATAATTTATTAATCTTATGCATGACCTTGCATTGTATATAACTGCATTTCACCCCGTTCAGTGGTACCATTCAAACAATACTCCTTTAGACAACCAAGGCATGTTCTTGTCGATCTTTTACCACTTCTGGAATACAGATTTCCTGCACCATTAGAGTTGTCTGGATGATCAGCTTCTCTGAAATACCAAGTATTTCTAGAGTATCTCGTTAGCTAAAAGATACCTGAGTGCATTGATTACTGAGTGATTAAGGAGGAACATATTTACATTCTAGGCTAGCTGTGCATCATGCTTTAGCATTCAGTTCTCTCCTATTTCATCCACAATTTAAAACCTTTAAAACAAAAGGTTACATGACTCTGCTGAAGCTCTTTGGAAAAAATGATCAAAAACATTCCGTGCTGTGCTTTCAAGGACACAGGCAACATGCAGGTATCTGGCCTCAAGACTCCACTGCATATCTGCAATTCTTTATACCTGCATTTTCTAGTCCTATCTGCTTCCCACTGTCCTCCATATCTGCCAAAGCTATACCCTAAATAGATATAACCTTATGCAACATTAACCCTCTTTTTCTCTGTGGCATGTTCCCAGGCACTTCAGACCTTTGTCCAGCTCTCTGAAGCTGCACAGAAATGTTTACTGTACTACTTAGCCAGACCCAGCAGCACAGTAGCACCATAAAAGAAGATGATCCGGCAACATACATTTACATGCTTCTGAAAAGAACTCCAAACCAAACACCCTTCTGTTTAACTACTGTCACCAACATGATACTAGATTCTTTCCTATCAAAAATAATGCACCTGTTTTTCAGTTGAGAGAACAAGGCTGAAAAAAATGACAACACACTGAAATTCTATGAACATAACGCATAGTTGGAAAGCTATTATGGAGAAATCAGTGCTCTGTACGGCACTTGAAAGACCTGACAGAGGATGAACAGATAAAGCTGTGTGGGCATATTAATAATCTACAATGTGTCATATCTTTGCTGGAAAGTAATGCAAGGAAACTTTGATGCATATATAGCTGCAATAAAAGATAGGGCATTTCCAAGGTATATTTTCCTCCAGGTCATGCAATCTTTCTTTGCATAAGAATTAGAAGGATGTAGTAAGCATAAAACCACATCTTTTATTGAAAATGCTACATAGATATCATGTCAGATTTACAACCTGTGTAGAAACGCACTGTTCTAACACATATGGGCCAGAAGTAAAAAGTGATCAAACCATCAATAATCAATCTCAAAACCTCATGCTTGACAGTCCTCTTGTATCCATTTGTAGTACAAATCATGAAAATGAGTGGAACTTAGACTGACACTAGTCAGTCCTCTGCACCTCTGATCAGTATTTGTTGATATTCACTTTTATTTTTCAGCTCTCTTAGCAGGTGATTTTAAAACCTCATTCATGCTGAAGAACTTTAACTGGTTCCAGTTGCTCAGACTGCCCTTGTAACTTACTAAATATTTTCACTCATTAATGCATTGCATTGTCACCAGATGCTCCCCAAAACTGCAGCAGTGTCACACTCTAAGTGGAGATAGTCACTCTGCTTTTGACCCCAATTCAGAAAAAAATTCTCTTTCAGAAAAAACTTAGTTTAGCTTCTCAAATTCTTAAACTCATTTTGGACTTTAGGCACTCCAAGGATCTGCCTGCAAGGTAGCTTTATTTGTACGCACTATCATTTGAAAAATAAGAGTAAAAACTCAGATAAGATTTCAGATTTACCTGAATTTAAAAACTAGGTAAGAGTCAAAGTACCTTTTTTTTTTTTGTACCTCTAGCAGAACAAATCTTTGCCTGATCACAAAACAAGAAACAAAATACAAAATATATGGAAAGCATAACAAATAACAAAAAGAATAAATACAAACTTAAGTATGTTTCATATAATTTTCCAAATCTACCTGCTACACTTAAGAGCTTTACTGAGATGTCTTTTGGCTGCATAAACCAGAAAAGTTAACTCTGTCAAGAGAGTGGTGCGTTTCAGTGTACAACCTCTTCAGGTCTAAAGCAGCTGAGTATGCAACATAGTAGCACTTCACTTAAATGCTATCTTTCAAGACACTATCTTAAAGACAACTTGTGGGAAAAACAGAGGAAAAGAGAAAGGCTGACAACTCTCTGTAGACACGTTTTTCTCCGTCACCTTCAACTTTCATTCTGACTCATTCTTCATTCTTAGAAGAGAAGGCTGCAGTATCATTAACTTACAGCTCCTGGACCTAACAGTTCTTTGCCTGCCTCTTCCCAGGAATTTGATTGTTTTAGCTTTGGTTGTTTGGTTTGGGAACTGGCTTGCTAAAGCTGTGTTTTATGAGTGGGGCTTCCCCTACTTTGGGACTTTGTCTCAGCCCACAGTCCTCTTGTGGTCTTTGCTCAGCACAGTCCATCTCTGTTAAATGATCTGTCTATATTTCATAAGATTTTTCTAGGATTGCTGCCACACTTCATTAGGAAGAGGTCATCATAAGGAATTGACTCACATCTTATTGAAACGACAATTCCATATTAACTCCTTTTAAAAATTATTAATAAGCACAAATATAGACTACTGGTTTGGCATTTATGGTTCTTACTGCAGCTCCTTCTTTGGTTGCCTTGGAAGGCACATCCATTTTACCTTTGAGCTGTAAAGATCATCCAAGGGAAACACAATATACACCATATTTATGAAAATGACTCCTATAGAGAGCATCAAAGGGAAAGGATAAGTGAAACTTTTGAAGAATGGGCTATTGGAAAAACAAATGGAGAACAAGCAAATGAGAGAAACTATATCCTCACTAAATAGCTAATTAATCAAAAGGGAAGGAAGGTGTAGTCAGCTTCTCCAGTAGCTCCAGTACCATTAACCTAAGACTCATCTATATATTACTGGATGCTGTATAGTTACTGGAAAAAATCTGAGGCTCTTTAGATGGTGTCCTAGAGCACCGGCTCTAGACAACTGCATTTTCTAGAAGGACAACTGGAAAGCCCTTTGCAGTATAAGAAAGAGCTTCTCTTTGGCAAAAAGAAACAAGAACAGCACTGTGGATAGCTGTGTTCACTTCCAGTGAATTTGGCCCTTCCAACTTGGAAACCTCATATGATTACACTGTTTCTTAATGGCTTTAAGTGGCTGAACTTACATGATTGTAACTGGTCCTTAACTCACAGAGGAGCTGTTTATATTTGTGCACAGCTAGCCTATGTGTTTGCAATGACCTTGTTATCTTCTGTCTCTTCTTCCTTTCCCTCATTTGGATAATAAACTGCTTTAGATGAAAAACAGATTGCTGCATGTCTGCAAAAGGAAGAAGGGGAAGTTACATTACCATGATTTTAAATAAAGTTGAAAAGTGTCATGATCATGTAGGTCATGCAAGCTGACAAAACCTCAGTCATTTCACAGACAGTCAAAAAAAGACAACTATTAATTTACTATTAATAACACATGCACAGCCACATCTATCAAGCCATGTGCTGCTGATTCATCTATTTAAAAAAAAAAAAAGGCAAAACTAAGAACACAATTTAAAAAATCCCTGGATTCAAATTTGCAGCATTTAGTTAAATATTACATTCTTGCAAGAACAGACAACACAGTAGCCTTGCACAGGTGAAAATGAAGGAAAGGGACACTAACCTCCTGGTCTCTTTCATGGCTACTTTGGCTCTCTGTGTACTCAACAACTTTTAGCATCAGAGAAGGCATGGAGGCAGAGCAATGTCAGGCCTTGTAAGTTGCTGGCATGGTTGTGACAGTCTGGGCATGTATGACAAACTTACTCTGTTTTGAGGAACTCTGGAAAAACAATGGCCATGAGAGCTGCTCCACAACCACGTTTTCCTTCCCAGTCTGTCTGCAACTCTTCACAACTACCAAGGGCCTGACAGTGGTTCACAAGATAAGGCAGCCATGACCACTTTTTGAAGTACAAATAGGACAAGAGTAAACCAAAATTAATTGAAAGCTATTTCTTATAAGCAGTAATTCTGTGATAGAAGTCTGAATAGTTTGACAGCTACTATATACAGACAATTATACACCAAGAACGTAGCAATACAACTTCAATCGTACAGGGCGGAACTATAAGGAAGTTTCCTGAGGTCTCATCTAACAATCCACAGCATTTTCCAATAGATGACACACCAGCCTGTATTCATAGTGTACATAGTAGTGAAAGAGGATCCAGCAAAAGTCCTTTATGCACAAAGTTCTAGCCCTTCCACTTGCATGAAACTCAGTATAAAGTTCATTTAAAAACATTGTTTGAGTTTCTACAAAATAAAAGTGCCATTTGTTTTTAAATAATCAGATAATGAAATTAAGAAACTTCTTTCTCTCTTTAATGTTAGGAATTTTCATGAGTCATTATTTCAATTAATCAGATTGCATCCAATTAAGATAAAGAAAATGCTTAGCAGCGTAAGTTATGCTAAAAGTTCGTACATTGAGTGAAAATAGTAAAATGCCCACAGTTCTAATTTTTTTATTTAATTCAAACGTCTTACTGCTTACATTAGACAAACTTCCTACTTACACTAGAAACCAAGAAGAGATCCTACAATTTTTTTCCCCTTTTTTCCCCCCCATAAAGCAATTAATATAGGGCTATTTCTTTCCCATCAACAGCCTAGTCACGGAAGAAATCAGATTAACTGATTGCAGTGTCACCGGGATATTATAATATTGACAAACACAGACCTGTCAAGCTTAACATGCTTCACACAAGGCTCATCCAGCTGATTCCAGACTCAGGCAATAGTAGCACCTGAATCTCAGCAGCTTGAGTTAATACTTCACAGTCTTGTAGGCTAGACATGTCTGACTACAGTCTTGGAAACCAAGTTTTAAGGGTATTCTCTAGCTGCAATTTAGGGCTGTAACTTCATTCGCAACATGCACCTCCAAGTATCAGTACCATCCTTGTAAAATATGACGTTAGATGCTTACAGAAATGGATGAGCTCAAAGAGCTCAGGTTCTTGAGGACAAAGACATTCACTGAGGGTACAACTGTGAATCAACACCTAAATGAGGCACTTTCAGGATGTAGCCTTATTTATTTTGGCTTATAATAGTCAGGCTTTAGCTCCAAAATGCAGACATCTCATTTAGGTATCTAAAATTATACATCTGCATACAAGTTAGGACTTTAAACTTCTATTATAGCAAGTGGAGACCTAGTTGGTACAGACAGTGGAGCCTGGAGAGCTATTGAGTGCAAACTGATGTCAGCTGAAAAGCACTGACTGTACTATAGCTAGTGACTAAATCTTCACTAGTTTCAATGGAAGCTTAGATCCAAGGCCACATATAGAAACACACATTTAGACACCTAAAATTAGATGACTTCAGTATGCAGCTGAAGCACTGATATTTCAAACAAATGTCTTCAGAACCTTCCTACAGTCAGGCTGAGTTTGCAGAGTGGAGATTGCAGTGCAGTGAAAAGAGGGAATAAAGGAGAAGATTAAAGAAAGTACAAGGGAAGATTAACTGATCTGAATATACAGGAAAATCAAACAGGAAAAGGAGAACCTGACTGAACACCTTATAATGAATACAGTACTTTATGAACTCACATCTCAGAATGCATGAAGTAAGATAGAACAAAAGTTGAAAAATAGCTAATAAAAGAATGAGAAAATAACCAAGGCAGGAAATGTTATAGACATGTTTTGTCCATATAAAGATATTAAATCTATTTAGCACATTTAAAACAGAAATCAATGGCAGAAAAACTACCTTTTTCCTAAGACACACTACAATCAACATCATGAGAAATATGAATTAATGCATTCCCTTTTTTTTAATTTGCTACTGCAGAAGAGGATAAAACGGGTCCAGTTTGCTTTTTAGTCAAATTTTTGCCAAATTCAGTTTATTTTGGGAATAGCATGTTTTAGAAGCCTAGTATTTATAACACTAACAAAGCAGGTACAACAGTAATGGCAAGCTGCTTGGGCAGAAAAGCAGCATGATAAAGTAAGCTTTTCCAGTAACAGCTTCTTGTGTCATCCCTGACTGCTTCTTTAACGGCTGCATGAGACTGGGACCACAAAGACCTGGTCAGAATGAATGGAGGACAAGCTCAGGCAGTTCCCAGGAAAGGCTCAGGGAGCTCCGTTACAAGGCTAATTCTCATGGTCACTCTCAGAGCAGAGGGAGGCCGAGCTAAAGAACAGAATTCGGGATCGCTATGTTTTATTCTTGTCAGGAGAATAACCTTGTTTGGCACTACTTTGCAATTTTCATTGAGTTAGCACAACAAATTTGAGAGATGGTTGTGACAAGAGTGAGGACTGCCTCTGCCCTACTGCAAAAGGAACTACAGAATCAAGGAGATGTGCCTGAACCCAACTTTAATTCAGCAGCAGTACTAGAAGAGCTGCAGCAGTAGGGCTTACAGGCAAATTTTACCTGCCAATAGTACTTGAATTATGTACTGGACTTGTGCTATGTGTCAAAGCCAGTACATGAGCATTCTACATGCACTGCAGTCAGGGCTTAAATCCATCATTATTTCTTTACTTTAGAAGGGTATTTGACATATCTCAATCCAACTTTTAGGCTAACTTACCTGTAAAAGGTAGAAGGGTTAAGTCTTCAACAATATTTGCAAGGGCATTTATGCACTCTGTTTATCAGTCTAAGCTATAAAAAGAGCAGCTCCTACTTAAAATTATTTTGGAATGAGACAGCTCCAAATCAAGCTGCTGCAACCACGCTTTGTGACCACTCCCTCATCATCTTGGTGCAATACAAAACAGAATTATGTCTCCTCTGCAGTCATACTCCCACATAACTAGCCAACCTTAATATTATTTTTAGTTTGAGTGCAAGTACCTAGAAAAAAAATCTTAAAAATTCTTTTAATTGTGTATATTGAAGGTCATTTCCAAGCAGAGGTGCTCTAGAGTTAAGCTACTCCAACAGACTCAGCTCTGACCCTCTACATGGACATCATCAACCAAGAGTTAATTAGCTGCAAATCACTGTAGTTTGCTGTGACTCCATACTTTCAGTTGATTTGTCTTAGCTTCCCCCAGTGTCTTTCATGAAGGCCCTCTAAATACTTCCAATGGAGATCCTAAAATTGATATGTAGAAGCAGATGTTAATCTAAGTATCTCTATCCCAGATTCAGTCTTACGTAACATGTTTAGTCTTCTACATAGAAGGAACGGAGATGACAACTGAAATTATTTACCATTTAGGGTGGGGTTGTTCTGAGGGATTTTTTAGATTTTTTGTTTTAATGAACTGATATACAAAACGTTACATCTGTGTTTTCAGAATGCTACTGTGGAGAAAAGCTGCAAAGCATCACTGAAGACGAAAAGGAAAGCAAATAAACTAACACATATCATCATGCAACATTTCAGTATTAAGAAATGAGAAACAGGTAAATGGAAACAAGGATGAAGAATTAGTTTCTTCTCAGGCTACAGAAAGAAAAAGATCACCCAGAGCAGCTTCGCTGGGTGGCTTCAGTAAGCTGTTCTTAATGGAAGCAGGAAAACCAAAGCACTAGATCTTTGTAATACACATCTGAGTTTACTTGTAAGGGGTCCATTACTCAGGCTCTTAAGCTACCCAGAAGACTAGATATGCTCAAGGAGGGAACTCTTGTTAACAGTGTTTTATTGCTTTTGCTAGTTTGTTCCATCATTAGACAGCTGTATATATGTATATATGTAGAGAGTATTTAAATAAACATTCTTTTATTCCTAAACTTTGCCCAGTGCTAAGGCAGATAACATGTAATTTAACAAACAAGATATGGTATTTCTAGAGGTGAGATCACCTCTAGAAAGTCTATAAATGGGATCACAGGCTGAGAGACTTGGGGTTGTTCAACCTAAAGAAGATAAAGTGCTGGGGATACCTTAGTGCAGCCTTTGAATGTATAAAGGGCTTTATAAAATAGATGGAGAAAAACTTTTTACCAGGGCCTATTGTTACAGGCCAAGGGGCAATGGTTTTAAACTGAAAGAGAGTAGGTTTAGATTGGATATAAGAAATTAATTTTTCATGAGGGTGGTAAGGCACTGTCACAGGTTGCCCAGAGAAGTCGTGAATGCCCCATCCCTGGAAGTGTTCAAGGCCAGACTGGATGGGGCTTTGAGCAACCTGGTCTAGTGGAAGGTGTCCCTGCCCATGGCAGATGGGTTGGAACCAGCTGACCTTTGAAGGTCCCTTCCAACCCCAAACCATACTGTGATTCTGAACAGTTTTGTTCACAAAATATTCTGGGTAATGGGCAGGTTTGGTGTTGTAAAGCTCAAGTTAATCTTAAAATGAACTGAAGTTTGTGTTTCCTACTGTAGTCTGAGAACTGATGTCTCTTCTTTTCCTCTTGACTTCCCCGAAAACAGTTTTCAGACGTACTTTATTTCTTATTTCAAAGAGAAAAAATTAGGTTAAGCTTGCTTAACTTTTATCCCAGAGCCTAACCTTAATACTGATACTTCATTTAATTTCAAAGCATGAAGTACTTATGACTCATTCGAATTTACATAAGTCTTCTTATTCTATTATGAAAATGGCAATTTTCTTTTGCAGAGACATATAGAACATGGTCTCTCTTATTGTGTCAAGTAACATTTAATAGCCTTTAGCTGTAACTTGGGACTGTTATAAAATGTACTCAAGATGAGTCATCTTCATTCATTTATTCTGCAATAGGAAGAATTCATGAATGAGTGATCTGCAGTAATTCACTTCTACAAAGAGAGCCCATTCATACATTTCAAACCTGGTTTTCTGAATCACTGTAATGTAGCTCATTATTTCATTTTAACAGAAGAAAATTTTGGCTTAAGGAAAGTTTCCACAGAAGTCTGTGTATTTCTAGTATATGAGAAATTTTTCATAGATTTAAAAGAGCTCTTTTGAAAATAAACATTTTGGTCTAACACATGGATACACAAACAGATATGTTCCTATCTATCTAGCAAGAAAAGTATGGTGTTTTTGTAAAGTTAGAGACTGACAAATGGTTTAAATTGAAGCTGCATCAAGGGGGAGCACGAGTTGTCACTATCAGACAAATCACTGATCAGGCGAAGAAATATTTTATAAAATCAGAAAAAAATGGCACACAGAAGTGCTCATTCAAAGCTGTATTTAAGTCAAAATACATACAACAGAAAACCAACTGTGATCCAAGACTGTTAACTACAGAAATATAAAGTAACCATGCTTCTTATTCTATAGAAATAAAGAATAAAATACTCATGTTACTTTAATTCATTAAAAGGCCACCAAAATAAAGGAAAGGAATTCACCAAGGATTAAAGGTCCCTTAACCAACATTGCTCTTTTGCCATCCTTAGGAGATTTCAAACCAGGAATTATTCTTAAGAGCCTTTTCACTCAATATTAACTGCCATGGAAGAGGCCCACATTAAGAAGCCACTTCTCACTTAATGTAGTTCCAAACCAGTCAAAGCTTTACACATCATCTGTGAGAGCTATACCAGCAAACACATGGTAAGTCAGTACAAAGATCCATGTGTAAATGCAGCATTTTCTTCAGAAGTGCAGCTCACAGAAAACACACCATGTGCTTCTCCGTTAATTACTGCTTTAAGTTTTCATTACTTCGTTGACCCAAGGACAGCTCTAAACAGTGACTTCATTCACACCTCTCCTTCCTCCTGGAGAGACACTAACTCTCTTTATTTTCAGGTTGAGAAATTTTACCATATGTACAGTGTCGCCAAAGTAAGGATAGCTCTCTTTAAAAATAGAATACAGCAGCACAAAGATTGACACAGCATCTCAGTGTTTCCAACAGGCAAATATATGATGCAAGAAAACACAATGAACATTATGGTTAGATTTATTAACAATCCACACTGACATCAGGAGACAGCACAATCTCAAGGTGAATTGACAAGCAATAAAGCACAAGAGAGATTTAGAATTAACCCAAGAAGTGTGACTTACCAAATCATTCAAACTAATGTATCTGGCTATCTGCACTTCTATCTGGGATCCATAAGCAGCTCGGTACTTCTCAACTTCCAGTCTTTCACTTTAGTACTATACTTAGATAATTTCAAGTTTATATATAGTACATCACTGAAAAGGCTGTATATGTGTTGTTTTCAGAGACTTTTAAGTCAGAAAAAATGGGTAAATATTTACAGGAAAAACTGTGATAAAAAAAAGCAGTAGGAAACATGATAATGACTAAATTAACTTCCCACTGATTGCATCTCCACTAAATTTCAGCCATCTTGTCCTTCTTCATGCCTTTTAAAAAATAAACATCTCTGTACATTTATTCAACTCGCTCTCCTTATATATTTCCACATCTTTAACTATGATTTCACATAACAATTGAGTGCATACAGTGAAGAAAAAAACCACGTAACTGATGTGAGCTTGCTTTCTTTCTTTAGAGACAATGCAATAGACTCCTGCAGTTGTAACCCATTTTGCAGATTGGTAATCCACTTTGTAGACAAGTCAAGGGCAAACTGTGTTTGAGAAGTCGTGGCAGAACAAAAAGGACCACCAATACCAAATTATTCTCTACAGTTTACACCATCTAAAATTGTTTATTTTACACAAATCTCTACACAGAAAACCAGAAAGTAGACACTCCTCATTACGTGCAATACATTTAATGGAAAAGGAACAGCATAAATTACTAAGGCAATTTCTTCTTTAAGCCAGACAGACCCAACAACCCAAAAGGTACGAAGATCCATTGGCATAGCACTCAAAAACACATAAATGTCTCAGGAGCAGCAAGAATAGACCAAAAAAGCAACATTCATAAGATCATGTGCACCTCAGGTTCTGCACTAAGATCAGTGAATGCACAGATATGAAAAAACCTTTATGCCCCCTATTTTACTACCAGCTATAATCCACAATTTCATCTCAAGGAAGGCAGAAGGACAAGGACAATGTCTACATGGCAGGAGGTTTTCAAAAGCTGTGGAACTGATTTAAGATGTAGGTTCCCAGATTGCCCGTGCCATTTTTCAGGAGAGTTATAAAGACTGTACCTCAGCTTATACTTAGTGAGTCCCAGGAACAATTGTCTAATAACTGCTCATACTCACTTTCATATTTAAAGGATGAAGAAATCCACAGCTGAATCAAATCACAACAGTGAGCTGCCTACTCCGAAAGCATGAGGGAGCAGGGAAGGATAAAAGCTGTACCATAGAAGGTTAGAACCGTATCTATAAAGATATGATCTCAATATTTTTGCATTCATTAAACACTTCCTGCTTTGAAGATGATCATGCAAGGGAAGTGTCAATTCATTCCCCACCAGTAAGATCATTCAGTAAATCAAAAATTAGAACCAAACATGCAATGCATGCCACTCTCCCCTAGTATTTTGTGCAATAGAAGCAAAATACATCATATCTGTTCTTTAACTGAATTGCCAAGACAAAAATCACTATGTTCCCCTCAGATACTGCCAAGTAACTATTACATACCATGTTTCAAATAAGCTGTATAGAACTGTGAGCTGCAACACTGATCCATTTGTGGCTCAAAGGATGTAAGAATACCATGCAATCAGCACAAAGTTTTGAAATAAGGTACTAACAGACACGTAAACTTTAAGAACCATTGATATAAACTTAATTACAATCTAAGGCCTCCTTTGAATCAGTTGTTTTGTAGCCAAAAGACCTGTCTATGACACTGGAAACCAGACCTTTCAGCTCTTCTCAGACTGGAGAAAAGAGGGAAAGGAGATGAAAAATACTTGCTTCAGATTACCAGAACAGTATCTGTTGGAGCTGGACCAACATC
>VZRJ01008648.1:4348353-4386543 GCA_013397565.1 Ptilonorhynchus violaceus | reverse complement strand
GGGGTGGGTTGGGGGGGGGGGGGGGGGGGGGGGGGGAGGGGGGGAGAAGGTAGGATTAATTGGCCCAGATGATAACAAGCAAATATGTGACCCCCATAGCTGAATCCGTGGATACTCTCTTATAACACAGTAAAATGGTATTCTAAACAGCAGCAATAGCTGACTGCTCATTTCTTGCAGTATCTCTTCCAGATATACTTAATTGGTAGCTATGGTCATTTGGAATAGAAAACATCCAAACTGACCATTGCATAAGGGGATGCTATGCTTAGATGAAGCATTTGTATTTTGAAGCTGCATGTGCTGGAACTCAGATATAAAGCAGTTTGGCCCCTAGAGATAATGAGAAACTAGATGGGATAACAGACAGGGAAACAATGTCCACATGACAGCAACGAATAAAAAAACCTAAACTCAAACTATATTAACAACTGTAGCTTTTAATGTGAGGTCTGTGAAATAAATGAAGTTAGTCAAAAGTTGCTACAACAGCCTTTCCCTGTTTGCTTTGCAAGCTGAAAATGTTCCCTACTTCTCCTCCCCAAGAAATTTAATTTTATCTAATATAAGAAGTACTTGCTTTATGGTAATGAAATCTAAATCCAACGATCCTTAGCACATAATCTTTTAGGTCTTTAAACAGCTCTTGTATTTAAAAAAAATTCTGTCATTCTTTTACTTTAAACACCACAAACTGCCTTTTATTAATCATGATTTAGACTCAGGAAACATTAAAATAAATTTATCAACTTTACCTGTAATGCACTGAAACTGTCCATCTTCTCTTCTTATTGTAAATGCTTCCCCTGGATTAACTTGCACAAGTATAACCTTAAAAATAAAAGAGTGTTTGCAACCATTACAACATATTACAGGAATATGTTACAGAAGTCTGGCATGTGCAAAAAAAAGTTTTACCGAGAAAAAACCATTTTTTTTTTCTGGCTAGTAAATACATTATTTTTCACTTCACACTGCTTGCTGTCTTCATCCCACAGAGAAAGAGATAAGAGCAAGAACAAGCACAGATATTTTTAAACAAACATTTTTCAAAGAACCAAGGAGAGAATAACAGCTAAGTAAAACAGTACCTGTACAAATTTTATATTCTCAACTGCTTGGTATAATTAAAGAGCTATTTGTACAGCTTAAATTATTTCAACAAATTGCATTAACCTCAACATTAATCAAGCCATTACATAAACTTGCAGAATGAAGCCTAGAATTCCCAGTGTTTGAATTTTCATCAACCACTTGACAAACAGTTTTCAACATAAGGGAAATACCGTGTCATTTCCTTCTTTACGTGACCCAAGCATATATGTACATTCATTAATGATAAAACATTATTAGAAGTCATGACAAAGTAAGTGCACCAGCTGCCCAGCATGAAACAATATGTATAATGTCATTTGTGGAAAGCCGGTTATCCTAATTTTGTAAACACAAGCAACGCAGAAATGATAACTAAGCACACTTATCAGCCAAAATAAACCGACAAAGTCCGACATGTACAAAAGCAGAAGCCTGTTACCATTTTAGATTTCTGTATTCTTATTTGAAACCTGCCCTTCTGTGAGAAAAAAAAAGTTTGTAAACATGAAAAACCTAGCTTAAATTACGAACAAAGGGGAAAAAAACCCCAAAAAGCAGAAGAGCAGGTGCATTTCATAATTTTCTTTCTGGACACATCTTTCTTCAGTCTTGCTTGCACGCGTCTAAATAGAGCCTATGTCCTCCTCCCTGTACAAATCAGAGGGAAAGAAATCTTTATAAACACAACTCTTGAGCATTATGTCCAAAAATTTACTCTGTTAAATTGCTAAAAGAAAATAAAATCTGTCACATTTACAAAAAACCCCAAACAAACAAAACCCCCAAAACAGGAAACTTGAGTGTTAGTCCTTTGGGGAATACCAGAGAGAAAGGAAAGGATAAGGAAATGGCAGAAATCATATAAATTTCTCCCTTTCTGGTAGAGCAATTTCACAAATTAATGAAAAGATGGCAAGTTCTACACTAACATATCAATGAGATATGATAGACATTCACATTTTCAAGTTTCGGCTGTATGATTCAACACTGATTTACCTCAGGTTTGAGCAAGCACTTTAAAAATACTATCTTGTTTCATGTGGTTTTTCTAGCAGCTTTAGACTGTTTGAGAAAAAACAATGAACTGTATCACTATTTACATTTTATCATGCTAATAAATTTTCCAGATCTTCTGAAGTGTGCCTCAATAGAAAATTCACTAAGAGTTAGCATTCATAATATGACCTAAACAAGATGATTTTCGTAATGAACTTCAAAGACAACTTGAGGGTCTTCAGAAAATATTGTATTGCCAGAGTTTATTTTGAAGTGTTTGAAGGTGGCATTTTCACAACTGGCTATCATCACCTTCAGGCTGTGATGAAGGAGAGAAATATGAGTGGATGAGTTCTTACAATTTTTCAGACTCCCCAAGCAGGCATAACCTTTTGAAGACATATTTCATTGATGTACTCTTCCCTCTCTGCCACAATTGAAAGTTTTAGCTTGAAATTTAGACTGGAATAAGAGTACCTAAAAGCTTCATGGTACATGAGAGTGTCTCTCCATCTGTTATGTGTGGGCTGGATAGCTACATTTGCCCATCTTTCGGCTGATTTAGATGCCCAAACTCCTGTGAGGAGCCATTCTGGCTGCAGCTGACATATCAATCTGTATCATTTTCAGCTCAATATTCTTGGTCTCCATCATATGAACTGTGAGAAGCAGAAAAGCTTTAGCGTGATGGCTGGCCCTTGATTCCTGTTTTTAAGGTAACAGGGAATGTGGGTTGACTGGTATTCCCAGTTGTTCCCATTTATTCCGTGTAAGTGCCTGAGGTTTGTAAACTGGGGAATAATGCTTTCTTGGGAACCTGCTGGCTTTCCTCCTCCCGACCTCTTGCTGCAGGACATCTGAACCTGAGGGTCCAGCTGGCAGAGTGGATCTGAGCATGGGAATACACGCACTGGCCCAACTGCAGCAAGTGGCCCCTGTGCCTCCTGGTTTTATTTTACAGCAGCTTCTCCTGTGTGAGCATCTTTGCTGTTCACTTCACAGCTGGTCTGAGAAGGTAAAGGCTCAGCACGCCAGCCATAGTGCAACACAGTGAGAGGGGCACTGTTCAGCAGCTGCAACAGGTCAACTGATGGAGTCCAGCACCATCCTGACACTCAGGATGCCGTCAGATTTTCACATCTCTGACAACATCTGACTTCCAATCAAAAGGTTGGGGAAACTCACCAACTTAATGCAGTTTAATTAGATGTCAGTTCCCAGGAACAGGAAAGAGAGTCTTTTTTGTCAATGGACAATTAGCCTACTTGGTGTCTGACTGTATTTCACTGGCTCCCACCTTCGGCCTTGCTTTTATGTTGTGCAGTCCCCTTTGTATTTTACAACTATTACAAGATTGGCTGCATATGTTGCTAAGTGTGCCAGAAGAGATTCTGAATCAGGGCTGAAGAAATTTCAGAAGTTTCAAGAACTGCTGGCTTCAACAGTCTTTGTGCTGGGGCAGTGTATGACAAACAGTAGTTGCTGGACCAGCCTTACCACAGTTGAACCCCATGGAGTGATCACAATCTTGAGAAGGGCATTTCTGACACTTACCACCTCAGCAGATGTGATTTGAAATAGGAAAAATTAAAGCTATGCACAGAGGGAGATTAGTACCTTTCTGGTCAGAAGAGATAGTACAAAAGACAGACAGTCACAGGGATACCCTCTTATCTAATGAAAGTCTGCAGCACATAATCAAGGATGCAAGAAAATTTCTCTAAAGGAAAATGTAACATGGATTTTACACAGGAACACATTTCAAGTAAAAAAAAAAAGAAAAAGAAATCTATGGATTGCTTAGTATTTATAGCTCTTTCATCTCATTCTAGGTGGCTTTGTGCAGGCTTTCACGGCCCATCAGCCAACATATTACTTCATGAACCCTGACATCAGTAATTCAGAAAACCAAGGCCTGAGTCTTTCACACTGAATATTCTAGACCTTGATCTCCTTCCTCTTCTGGGCAAAACATTCATATTGGCTTAAACTAAGAGAAAAGCTTTGGAAAAATCTGATGGTTCAACCTCTCTCCCCGTGCCTCAATCTTTTCGTGGCAAATTCCGTTGCTTTACTCACAGCACCAGAAATTTCTGCTCCCCAAAGGCTGACATGCATTCTATTCAGATTTCCTTTGCTTGCTTCTCTAAGAGAACTATGATACCCAGAAAAACACCTCAGTTGTGATGTGTCAGTCTCAGTGGGAGGCACCTTTAACACAGGCACTTTTCAAATGCTACTTCTCTTACTAAATCAACAAAACACTAATTGAGGACTTCACAACCTTAACCAAATAATGCGAACTTAGGACACTAGAGCCTTGATACAAGTTCTAGAATCCTAGAAGCACTTTTAAAGCATAACTAACTAATGGAACCTAATAAAATTTAAAAGCATAATTTCTCGATGCTAACAGTACTTTGACTCAACATAATTTTGCCTCAAAACATGTTAAGGCATTGCCATTAAGAAATGGGAGTATTAGGTCAACTAGTTCTGTGCCATTTTCACCGGGACTATAGTTTCCCTTAAACAGTTGTTTAATGATGATCCACATGATCTCAATACAGTTCCTGATGAAAAACAGTACAAAATCTCTTTCCAGAGATTAGCATACAAGTTGACAATACAAGAGTGCATATACACACTTATGTTAAAAGCAGTTCTTGCATAAATAAAACAAAGTTGCCACTGAATGACTAAAGTTTGAAATACCTGAAACATCAGTTGTCAAAGACTGTCAGTTTTAAAAGTGAAATTTCATACTTTTCAACAGTACTTATTTTATTCTACATTGGCTATTTGAGAAGATAAATCCAAACCAAATGAGCAACATACTAAGCTTTGTAGCAGTTTAATTAAATTGTCCGAATTGGCAAAGACCTCCTAACAAAACTAATCATGCCATGCATTGGAAAGTTCAGTATGTATTTCCTGAAACTGCTGTTTGAACTCAGGCAGTGGCTCAAGCCAACTAAGAACATAGGAAATGTCTTGATGGTCTGGGTCAGCAGTCCAGGTCAGCAGTTCATCTAGCCAAGCACTCTGACTCTAATATATCAACTGAGATTCTGTTTAAGAAGAGTATGTGAGCCAGGCCACTTTCTGCAGTTCATCTCTCTTACTGTCCATAAGTTTCTCTAAACTCTTTGAGTTCACTTACAATCTGAATTGCCTCCATAACCTCCTATGGCAGTAAGTTCCTCAAGTTTACTTTTTTAGACATTTTAAAATCATCTTCTACTAGTTACATGTTCCCTAGCTCCTCTGCTAGCTCTGGGATTTGCTGAAAAACAGTTCTGAATAAATTTCATCCACCTCCTTCAATATTTTCTAAACCTTGGCAATTCCCACCTCCTTGTACCCAATCTGCAAACTGAGGGGGTCTTAATATTTCTGATCTCTCCCAAGAGAACTAGTACGTCGCCTTGACCGCAGCAGTGATACCTAAACTCACATCTGTATTAGCAAAGGAAACAGTGCTTGGGAACACTCCCAGGTGCTGGAACAGTCAGCTGTAATAAAGAATATGCTATAGCAGTCCTGAGCACAACACAGGCCCACACAAAACTGAAAACTATTCCTGAGATCACTCTTACTAGGCAGGTTGCAAGAAAAGATGATTTACTAAAACTGACTTTTCATGACACTTAGTTTCAGTTTCCACGAACATTCGGAGCACACTTCAACTACTGATATATAAACAATTCCTGACAGCAGCCTGAAGAAGCATTACAACATTTTGCCTTTTTGAAGGTACTAGGTAATGGACACACTAAGTGGTTTTGAAAATCTATTCTTCACCTTAAATTACAATTTGAGCTAGACTTATGTGGCAAGCACACTCTCAGAATACAACAATTCTTATATAAAACTATTCTATAACATTTCTCTCTCCAAAGGATTCTAAATTAAAATACAATTTTCTCGTAGCTCAAGTAGTATGATCACATCCTACTGAGATATGCAACATTGACTTGGACATACTACCATTAACAGATATAATAATTTTTAAATAATTGTATCTTAAGATCTCATATAGGATTTATTACTACAACAGTATGAACAGGATGGAAAGTATTCAAATCTTGCATCTAAAGAATCAACAGAAGTACAAATGTTCAAAGAGGAGAATGCTCAATGTTTCTTATTTTTATTCAGTAAACTCTTCACTACCTGCAGGAGAAACGACAGGATGTTTCTGCAGACTGAACAAGGAAAGGAGTTCAATGGTTTTTTCAAGTCTTCAACTTATTTCTAACACAGAAAAAATGGATTTGATAAAAATGGCTGAAGTCAGAAAAAAACCCCTGTAAGACTAAGAATACAAGCAACAAAAGGTGGAAGAGAGATCTGTGCAAGGCAGAGCTGCAGCCACATTGACTCAGAGGGCTGCTCCAAAGAAAGGAAAAACTTAAGGCCAAATGTTAACACTTATCTCCATAAAGGTCTAGAAGTAACTTTTATCAGCAAGAAGCAGAGGCTGCAGAAGCCAAAATAAGATCCTTAGAGGTATTTCACACCACCAATATGGTCACAGCAGTGCCTCTTAAAAGCAAAACAGCAACAATACAAAATAGCTGATTTATATCTTACTAATCCTTGTCTTTAGGTATACAGAATACTTTCATAAGCAACCTAAGATTTTGCTCGTGCCAGACAAATATGCAGTTAATGTATTTCTTCATTGGAGAACAGTGAAGGACAGAATGCAATTTAAAATACAGAGCTGGCTAATCTTGTTTTGAATATGTTTGTTTGCACACTAATTAAGGCCAAAAAGCCATTAACTCCATTGAAATAACAATTAAAACCAACCCTTCATTCTGTAAGATACGCACTTCTACAAGCTTCTCTACTTGAACTTCCATCCTCCTAACAGAAGAAGTGATGTACCAGCAGATTGACAGGTTTCAAAATAATTTCAGCTACCTGGCAGAAAAGAAAGGCAGCATCAGACTTGTGGCACCATCACAAACGTGTATTTACATTACAACATGAAGGGAAGAGCTTCCCTGGTATTTTCAGTGGGAAAAAAAGTGACAAACTATAAATAGGCTTGCACAATTAATAACTGGTCTTTATCAGGTGGTTAGCAAGAAAGATGGAAACATAAACCTATGGACATTATTGTGAAACACTAATATCAAAATTTGATTCATCCTGACAAGGACCCTAGATGAGGTGAAAGACTTGCAGAGCAGGAAAACAAAAGCAGATTAGGACTAATCCCCAAGCATGTTACTTCACTGTTTTAAGGCAACATCTTTCCATACCAGAAACTGTAAATACAATTAGAAGTCCAAACTATTTCTGTTCCCGTGGAGGGGGGAAAAAAAAAAGCTGATAAGTAAAGTATGAAATAAGTCAAGGACCTCTAAAATCTAACTTCAAAAGATCTCATAGCAAGTTTGACACATTTCTCTTTTGCTCACCACTACACATGTGCAAAAGCAGCTCTCCAAATAAAATTGAAAAGGCTACAGAACAAAGCTTCCTCCCCAAATAAACACACACAATACAGTCAGTCAAAAATTAGTACCTCAAAATTATTTTGCCATTTCTATCAATTATATACATGCAGTGGACCTGTAAGGCAAAAGAGATTTTATTTGATAAAAAAAACCTACATAAGCAAAATAGTACTTTTAATTTATTGTTTAGGCTCTAAAAGTTTCAATTTAGTTCAAAGTAAAAAAAACTCCAAACACCAAATCCCCCCAAAATCCACAAAAAAACAACTCAACACCCAAACAACAAATGATTGTGTTTAGAAGTATACTAGATACTCTTTCACACAGACACAAAACAAAACAAATCCAGAATTACGACAGTTGCTAACCTCCTCCTTCACACTGCTCTACAAAGTTATTAAGATCTTCCTAATTTGGGGCATTTTTTGCAGATCGGATTTGAATAAGGTTTACAGAAGAGAGTTTAACTTACCCTTACCACATAATGATAATCTTAAGTATTACACATTTTAGAGCCACAGTTCAAACAATACCTGTATTTCTAAAAGGACACGACTGACTGAAACAGTTTCTAATTCTTCTAAGCCAGTACAAATATCAAGAGAATCAAGCCAGATACAATAAAACTTTGTTTACAAGTTTGGTATTTACAGCCACATTTTCTAGCAAAATCTTTCCTAGCAAGTAACAAACTGTGCTGCACAAATAAGTGCTTTCATACCTAAAAGCTTCTCTCTCTGTAGAAGTTATTAGCTACTGAATATACAACATCATTTAAAAAAATTAACTTCCCTAATATCTACAGGTTTATTCCAAACCAGCTAAGTATTAGCTGAAAGACAGAAACTATAATTTTAGAATTACTGGGATACGAGAAAGACTTTTGTATTTGCAATAAAAAAAAAAAAATTAATCAAGCTTGTTCTGTCTCCAGAATATCTTGGCTGTCAAACCCATCCTTCACTACCAAGGACTATCAGCCTCCTGAAGGGGAAAAGAAAAAGGTTAATTTTTTTAATCCTGACTGAGGTTAAAGAAACCAAAATATATTAAACATTTGTGTCATGTGTGAAATTGTGGGATAAGCCCACATGAGAACTGGCACTCTGTTCCCTCCACAGGCTAGCACTGTCTACAGCCACAAAGGCAAGAAAACCAAAGGAACTGGACTATATTTCAGTGTAAAGGGGTATTTTGAATCCTTCTTTCCCCAGCCATCCACCACCTCACTCTGAAAGGGACAGGAACTGAATGGGTTACTTTATATCTTCCTCTAAAAGAAGTTAGTTACGCTTTGTGAATTTACATATTTTTCCAGAATGAATGCAATATGGGACAAATTTTCCAACCAAGTTAAAAGCCTCTGAATATATATAACTAGAATGCTAATAGATCTACCACTAAATATACATCATAACAAAAAAAAAACAAACCAAACCAATCCTTTAGCAACAAAGCCAATTCCTAGCCTGGCATACATATTAAAGTACCNTGGGTTTGAACGAGTTACATTAATTTTAGCCACTGCTAATATTAAACATACAACATGTAGAAATAAGAGTATGTTACATTACAACCATGGTTAAAGCACACTTAAATGTAGCCATATAGTAAGAGACTATTCCTGTACAACAGGAAGGATTACAAGTTGCAGCAAAACAATATTACTGAAAAAGCAGAGTGCTGTTTTTCCCTTATTCTGGAGTAGTTTGGGGGGGATGTGTGTGGTTTTTGGGGTTATGGGGAGTTTTGGGTTTTTTCCTACAAACAAACTTCCTAAAAAGCAAGAGGGTAAAGTATTCCAAAATGCTTGCTTGGATCTTTAAAACCATAATTTAAAGACAATCGAATCACAAACCATGTCTATACTAGCAGAAACAATACTATTTTCTGAGGTGTTTTGCTAGGAAAGAGAAGAGAGCTTCAGGCATGGGGGTTTTTTGGTTTTGTTTATTATTAATCTTAAAACATCTGTATTTAGCATTATATGGTTATAGTGCTGAGTCAGTAACAAATGACCGTCAGCAAAAATCACAAATAATGGAAAGACTTTACCAAAATCATAAAAAATGCACTGCTAATACACATCAACACGAAAAAAAAAAGACAGCACTGGTTTGTCTAAAAATACTGTAACAGAAATTAGCTGAGCAGTACACATGAGAAGATTTTTACCCAAAAGGACAAAGGTAGAATAATTTTTGAATATTTTTCAAATTTAGGAAATCATTGTAGCTAATACTCTTGGTCATTCTGACTTCTTTAAAACACTGAACCTATTAGGAGGGTGGTACAGCCAAGCTCTTCATAAGATGTACACTGTATCTTTATTAGTCTGTCTGCAACAAGATTAAAAAAGGGTGTATTTCTAGAAAACGGTGAATATAATACAACACAACTTCCAGGCAGAGCTACATTTATGCTCTGTCATTAGGGCACGTATTCAGAACAATTACATTTTTCTCCACTAATAGCTCCAATCAAGATGTTAATTAGTGACATGCTTTATTCATAATCCATTTCAAAAGCCTTAGCACTTCGACTTACTGTTGCTCGCATCCTTTTATTTCTCTCATTCAACTGGTGCTACCACAGTGACAAAGGATGAAGGAAGATTCAACAGTCACCACTCCGGCTGCTCCAATCTGTTCCATTCACTTAATACTGAGGTAATCTTCGGTGATGTGTTGAACACTGCCCCCCCTCCTTTTAACAGGGCACCTTAACCTAAACGCCACCCGGAGTAGCTCCCTTTACCTTCCTCTCTAGCTGTGCATCCACAAAGCATGTGGAGGCAGGATGTGAAAGGTAGGATCAATTAACAATATAGTCAGCGATACCTACCTCAAGCCTTCCTTCCTATCAAATTAGCCAACGTACAGTGAGCTTCCTGCTGTACACGAATGTATCATGTCACCATAGCAACTAAATCAACAAATAGCTGCTGCAGCATCTGCTTCTGGATCATCTAACGTCAGTCAACAGAAGGTTCGGGTTTAAGAGAACAAAGCTTCCAAATATATGCCGTTTTATAACTGCATTTTTAATTTAGCCTCCTGACTCCCAGATAGGATATACTAACTCAGAATGAACCAACTTTTGACTTTATAATCTGTGATATACCTTATGACTTCATTTTGCAAGTAAGCCAGAAAGAAGTGAGGAAAAAAATACTCTGTAAGAGACTAAAAAGATATAGCAAAGAAATAATCAACTGGATTCTAAGGCACTCTCTCAAATATTGTGTTACTTTATACCATGCATTTACTAACAGACATGAAAAGAAAAGTATGTTTCTGAACTTTGCTTTATAATTTACATATATCTCCTCTAAATAATACTATAGACAGAAATACCTTTTATTAAATATTAATATTAAAGACATTTCAAATAGCTGACAAAGATGGTTTCCCTCTATTAGTCGCCACTTAAGAGCTAAACTGAAAACATCCAATATTGTTTTCTGGCAATCTCACATCTGTGGTTTTTAAACCAAACAACAGCAGGGGACCACTGGCACACCCCTACCTGAAGACAGTCAGTTACACAGGGCAAAACATGCATCCCTCTCCTCCTGTGAGAACTTACTTCAAATACCACCCATGCATCACTGGTTTAAATCCTAACCCATAGGCAGACAAGACATAGGAAACTGCTTTGAAATTGTTTTGGTATTTGGAATGCAACAATATGAGATTACAGATTAAATGCTGTCTAAGGTATAACAAAATTTTAAGATTAACAGGACAGTAATGTCTCCAAAGATAATAAGTAAGTGTACAAGCATACAGACACTTTTATGTAAAAGGACTCAAAGCCTACTTACAATAAAAAAAATAAGTTTCTGCTTTTAACTTCAAGTCATACTCCTAACATTTGATCAGCATGAAATTATTTACCAAGTAAAAGCTTTCTAGGCAAAAAGTATCAGTTATTCATATCCAGGATCATTTTATTATTAAAACCATCTACTTTTAGTTTTCAAAGCAGATGTTTTTCTACCCATGTACAGTCTTTTGTTACAAGGAAAATCATTACATATAGGTTGGCTCCACAGTGTGGTCCAGTGAACAGGGAAAACTAGACACAGACTCAAGAGACTAACTCTGCTGTGGCTCCCACATGGACTTACTGTGATTTGTGGGTTTGTCACCTCACCTGTGCCAGAGTTCCCATTTGTAGGACTACTGCAACAGTATTTGTTCCTACATGCTACTGATCAAAGAATACTGCATGACTTGAGTGTTGTTATTCATTAGCAGCACAAAAATTGCCAGATGGAATCACATCTGTGGTCGAGCTAAAGTGATGTCAGTTACAAATACAGCAAAAGTCATTTTTCCATTGATCGTGTGTTCAAAATCTGCTGCTTGTATCATAACAAGACTAATGAGGCTATGGACTACTCTTTTCCATAATCAAGCCGACTAACACTTAAAAAACATATTAAATGGAAAAATGCAAAAGATCTATGTAGCAGGTATTACAGAGAGTATATGATTAATAAACAGGAACACCTGACACATCAGCAATAAAAGCCAAATTATAACAGTACCTTAGATTGTTTTAAATTGCCAAAGGCTTATGAATTTCACGGTTGTGAAGAGCGTTAGTTCCATGTACTTCTTTCTTAAAGTCATCTTTCATAAGATCTTTCTGGCTCCCATCTTCTTTTAAACTTAATAAAAGCTTCCTCTCTGCACACTTATGTTGCCTACTAACCAATAAAGAGTTTTGAAAACTTTAGGATAAGCTTTGTACTGTACCACACCAATTCATAGCAGACTCAGCACACAACATTTCTACATTATCTATAAGGAAAAGGAATATTAGAATTTTCTTTTTTTCCTTAAATTATTTTCTGGTTTTAGTATCAATGACAGACAAAAACAGGCTTCTCACCATTATTTATACAATTGTCCTATAGACTTTGATCTTTGTCCAAATAACATGATGCAACACTCCTAACACCGAAGTTCTAAATCTTCTATTTTCCACTGTATTTATTTGAGCAAATTCCAATTTACAGGTTTCCCATGACTACACAATTCTCTACCCTAGCATCTGCTATTACTGACTATAAAGATCTAACTTCTCTATATATGGAGTTTAAAACTTTCTTCATGAAGAACAGTAAGGCAGTAAAGGCCATTAACAAATCGTGGGTTTCAGGACTAGGGAGAAAATCCATACAGAATTAAGTAAGTGTTACATGGTATGTTAAAGTCACAATTTACATGCTTGGGATTTTGAAAAAACCAAATACAATCCAAACTATTTCAGCTTACACAGATAGTAGCAGCATGTTCGGAAAAAGCAAGCAAAAGAAGCCACCTTTTCAGTGACATGCTCCTGAGACCTGAATTTTCAAGAGGATAGACCAAGCAACTCTGCATCATTTTTCTAAAAGGCAGCTGACAGATAATAAAATCAGCAAACATTTCATCTTTAAACATTGCTGTAAGATACTGTCAGCACCACTGATGGTGCTAAGGTGACAGAATATCCCTAGAAGCAACTGGAAACAGGGAGATTGGAAAGATAACTAGACTGTTCATTGGCACCAGCACTCAAAAACTATAGATTCCAGTAAGCTTTCATAATTTTTTGTAGAAAGGCAGGTTGGAAAGATCCAAGAATTGGTGATTTTTTTTTTCCCTAGAAAACAAATTTAGTTATGAAAAGCTTTTTAAATTCTTACTGTACTTGTGTTTCTCCCCCTTCTCTTCATGTGGAAGATGATCAGCAGATAAAGCTGATCACTGGGAAGAAAGGCAGGCGAAGATTTCTAGGCTTGCTTTGTAAAAATACAAAGTTTTCTGAGAAGAACCAGTAAAAGTTAAATGTTAAAATCTGCATTGAATGTCACTGACAAATGTTCAAGACTTGTAAGTGTCCACATATAACAGCGTCAATCAGTGTACGTTCCACAAGTGTGTCTAATTCTTTATTATTGAGAAATACTTACAATTTTGATCTGCTTGCTTCTGCTTTGTTTGTCTCTTCTCTTTTGCATCCTCAGTTCTCACAGCTTGCCTAAGCAAAGTTTTATTTGTCTCATTTACAGCAAACCCAATCTGTCTCATTAGCATTGACACAGTCTGTGGTTAGCAGATAGTGCACAGAAAATTTGCAACTTAAAATAATACCACTATTATATCTTTAAATAAGCAAAAGTATAAACATAAGGGTAACAGCAGTGTTTCAAAGAATCTGGATAATGCAAAAAACATTTGGGCTTCAAAGTTTTAAGCTAATCCTTGTTTACAGGGAGTTGGAAGCAGTCACCGAACTGCTGGAACTGAAGTTAGGGGCAGTCACTGAACTCTGGAGCTTTCTGAGACAACTGGTCACGGCCAGTGGTTAGACACATCAACCTCTAAAAATAAAAACTGGAAGACTTCAATCAGATTATTCTCATTTCATGATATGTTGTTTGAAGTCCGTAGGAATACAGTTTCACAATGCGAAGCAAAAGTGGTTGAGGAACAGAGCCCACACTGCACAACAAAGGGGTAGCAAGGGCTAACTAAGGTTTCAGCTAATACTTCACAGGGACTAAGTCCCCTCAGTAGGCATTTTCCCTGACCAATCTGCCTATTTGCAATAGTCCAAATGTATTATGGACTAGAAGAGAATTTTATACTTCCCAATATTGCTTCTGACAGCTCAGATTCCTGTTTGGTGATACAGCAAGTTAAAAGCCCAAAATATTTAAGACTGATGGATGTGTTTAACTTTTTTACCTTAAACAGAGCATAAAAGGAAGTGCCAAAGGAAGAACTGTTCTCTAGTTGTTCAAAAGAGCATTTAATTAAAAAAAAAAAGCTAAGATTTCAATAGCACTTCTAAAGTAGCCTTTTTTATCTGCATAAAGTACCCTATATACCCAGTTTTGTGTAAATCTGGGCATCACTGTATATCAAAACACTCTGACAATACTTGAGCTGGAAGAGAAATTAAAGGATACACCATCAATTAGATCAGTTGGAAAGACTTAGTAATGGACAAAGGGTTTGGTGGGAGAAATCTCTATAGCCCCAACCCTTTCCCATGTATTTTCTCCTCTGCTTCAAAAAGAAAGGGAGAAAAATTAAAGCCAAGGGCCATTTTTTGCTCTAATGTGTAAACCTGAGTCTGTTTCTAGAGAATGTCATTCTGGCTGCTCTATGAAGTGTGTAATTCCATAATATGCAGAGGCCCAACATGCAGTTGGACTTTACCCAGTTATGGCAAAGTCTCAATCTCCAGGGAACAGAATATGACAGACTATTTTAGTTGGAAGGGACCTATGATGATCATCTAGTCCAACTGCCTGACTAATTGAGGGCTGACCAAGTTGTTGTTAAGGGCATTGTCCAAATGCCTCAAGACACTGACAGGTTTGGGACATTGGTCACAACTCTGTGCCTGTTGCAGAATCTGACCACCCTCTCAGTAAAGAAATACTTCCTAGGAAAAAAACAGGTTTCAGCTAGCAGAGGAGGTACTTCAGATTACTTGTTCACCAAGTGTGTAATTCTCATATATTTTAAGAGTGGAGTTTCTGTAGTTAAAAATATGACTTTGTAAAGTAGTTACATTTTTGTCACAACTTTTAGAGAGATTGCAATAGCTGTCTTCTGAGGAAACATTGGTAAGCACTTGGGGTGACTTTGTAGGTCTTGAACTCTGGCATTCAGGTCACGGCTTACTCGGTATTAAGCATCCCACGGCACAGAGAAGGGGAGAGATGGGGCATGTCAGAGCGCAGGACACTGCTTAGGCAAAACTATACCCTTCCAAACCTTATTGACAGAGGAGCACACAGACTCAGGAACAGCACCCACTTGCAACAGACTGCAGAGAACAGAGCTATCTCAATGCTTACAGCTCCAGGCAATTTGCACCTTCTCACCTCATAAAAAAAGAGAAGAAAAAGAATGTACAGATCTTTAGTCACCTTCCTACACCATGAAAGGGATCATCTTCTGGACATGCTTATTTCTCCCCATTGACGATATTAGCAACCTACAGTGACTAACTGACTTGAAATCCAATTTTCACATGTCATCCAATTCTCCCAAATGTCAGTTTCTGAACAGATTAATTCAAAAGGGGTTGAATGCCTCACGTATCTTGGGAGGAATCTACTGTATCAGAGACCAAAATTAATCCAGGATTCATATCATGCACATGAAAACAGACATTTTAGAGAGAAAGGAGGATTACTCAAAAGTTTTCTGAGGATGCTTCATTCCATGAATTTTCATACCAAATAGAAGTAGAAAAGGCTATGAACTACATAGCCTTCACTCTTGTTTCTACCTTTATTTTCAAACAGCAAATATTAAAATAAATGTATCTGAATGGTAGGATAAATTGTGCAATAAATCTCGTGCTGCTTTCTGCTAACCAAAAGCAGCATAGTATTTATACATTACTATACATCAAAGAATTTTGAATCCTCCCTTTCTGCTGAGGATGATGGCTTCTTCTAGGAAATTTAAAGCAAGTTTTCAATGCATCTGCAATCATGGATACAGTTCAAATAAATTAGGAAAAATTCTGATCTCTAAGGCAAAAAAGAAATTTGCATTTTACTAAGAAAAAACTTTACCCAAAGTTATACCAAAAAATATCATTAAGTCAGATAGAGGAAGGATTTACTAACCTTGAGCCATCAAAACTCACATCTTTTTAGCTTTTTCTTGTGATGTTATTTTTTTAAAAAAATCACAGCTAACAACCAGTTAAAAACTTCCAAGGGAAAGACTTTTTTGCATACAGAATGTCTCATATAAGTTTGATTATGTATTTTGCAGTGATGGTTGCTACACAAAAGTACTAATCCATCCTGGGGAAAAAATACGGCTTGATAATGAGCTTCCATAAGCTGGCACTGAAGCATTGCATGCCTGAGAGTTCCAATGGTTCCAGTGAACACAAATCTGCTGTGCTTCAATGCTATGAAGTCACTGAAGAATGGAAGAATAATTGTCAACTAAAACAGATTTCAATAAATCTCTAAAATGAGAAGTTAGATGTATCTGCTAATTCAATAGAGCCAAAGGGGAAGTACAAAAAACAGACAAAAAAACTCAGCCAAAAAGGACAGAAGCAGCCATGCACATACTCTGTGTTCTATGAAATCAAAGCACAGATAAAAGAAAGGAAAACAGCATAAAATGGAAAGCAGTGAGAACAGTTATAACACTATATGTTGTTAAACAACTTTTAACACAGATTTTTTTGCTTGCAGAGGAAAAGATCAGGAAACATATTGCAGTTCTAGGCTTGATTTTCAACAGCAAGGCAAAAACAAAGCAAGCTGGAACTTGATAACGTACCATATGGTTTTCAGAAGAAGTGCCAGAACAAAAACTGAGGAGACTCATTTAGCAATCTAGTCTAGATTTGTATTTCCCAACACCATCTTCACCATTCTGTTTCTGCTGTAAGGCCACATATGTAAACAAAGCCAAAAGAGGAGATTATTTAATTTGTTTTATAGCTGTCTATTACTCTGCTGACTGAAGATTTCCTCCTATGATAACAGGTCAATAATAAGTTTTAAATTAGAGATTTAAATATTTAAAGAAGAAATTGGTTTTAGAAATACTAACTTGTAGATTTGATGCTAAATATCTACTTAAACTCACACATAATACACACACACACACACTACACATATATACACACAGTGGGATTTTTGGAAAACCCACTAAGCATATAAACTTCTCAAAGTTTGAAGAATAAGCAACCAACCTCCCAAGCTAGAAGTATTACTTTATCCCTATACCTTGCCACAAAATAAAGCCAAATGAAGGTCAAACACTGTGTCCCATTCCCCAGAGAAAAGGAAACGGTTAACAGGTGCTGGGCTACTTTGAGAGTGCTATCTACCTTTTCCGGTAATAAAAGACACAAAGGTAATATAGGGATGTCTCACTTTGCAACTGTTAGCTTCAGTGGGAAGGTGCTGTGAGGGTCCAGAACTCCAGGGCTGCTGCATACTTTTGTCAGCAATTTACTGATTTGTTTTGGCATCGCACTGGGTGCTGTAGAAACTTTCCAAAACAATTTAACACAGTGTGTTAAAGTAGTTTGAACTGTTGCCTCCTCTTTCCCTCTCCTCCCACCAAATCAGGACTCACATAATCAAACACATCCTTCCTGTCCAGCCTCAGCAATAATCAGTAAAGCATCACTGCAGCGGTTACCCTTATGTAAAAAATCCTCAACCACTCCTGTCCTCATACCGTGTTTTCTCAGTTTCAGTTGGTTTCTGTCAACTCCTATAGATCTACTCCATACTCCATCTACAACTTTACTCACCATCAAGATACAAGAAGCACATTACCCCCTCACACTGAACACAGTGATAGGAAGGTATAAAAGCGGTACTTCTGTTCTTAACAGAGGAGGAGAAGCCGACAGGCTTGGTCTGTGCTTTTCCTTTTCACTGGTTTTATCCTAAGAACTAACAGTAGTCCCTTGTTCTGTGGGACACAGAATGAGGCAATCTCCCACAGCAGCACTGAGTGACATATGAACATCCACACAGTTTCAGTTCGCCATGTGTTCTGACCGAACACTCATACATTCCTCTAACTTTGTGGATTGTTTTGTTTTAAAACATGGTGGAAAGTTACAGCTTTAACCCAATCAGACACTTATGCTATTTGAAGCATATGACCTTTCATCTTAACATGTTCAAATATTTGTACTGCTACTTCACATTTACACTGCTAGCAGAACTTCAAGTATTTGAAATAGATTACCTTGAAGATATGAACTGTTCCAGAAAGTACTGAATGGTCTGTATTCATCTGGTAACTAAGTTATGTAGTATAAATAATTTAAGTCACAATAATTTCAATAGTTAATTCTGGTAAGATGCAAGAAGGGTTAAATTGATTTTAAAAATCCTCAGACGTTTTACAGCTGAATAAAAGCTTGCAAGTTTAAGATACAATTAACTAGTCTAACACAGAAAATACCAACATATAAGCAAAATAGTTAAATAAAGAATTTTCTACTGATTTTCAGTACCTTTTCAGTCATGACTGACTAAAACTAATTAGTACAGTTACAAACCAGCCTATACAATATGAAGATAGAAGAACATATCGATTTCTTTACATGGACAAAACAGCTCTGAATTTTGATTGCAGGAACACAAATTTTGTCAGCTCTACAGGTTAAGCTATAGTTTATGTAATCTAACACCAATGCCGTTATGAAACGAACTGGAGAAGTACTTTTCATATTTTAAGGAAATAACCCTACAAAATGTGTGTACTGTAGCTAAGTTAAATGACTTAGAGAAAAATTAGCCACTCCATCATGAAGGCAGAAGTCTTCTCCCTTCTTGTAGTTTCAAAATTACACAGGAAAACAAAGGAATACAATGAATATTCAGGATAAAAATATTTTTTAAAAATATGAAAAAGGCTCAGCACTACAGTGTTTTGTACTTGAACACATCATACTGCATTTGAAAGTATCTACCCCTTTCATGAGTACCATATAAAACAAACATAAATGATTTTAAGACTATCATTCTGTGCCCCAAGTCTTAATTAGGCAACCTTGATAAGAGAACGCAGTCCCTGTAATTCTGGACTTCCTATATTTTAGATACACGAAGTATTTTCTACCTACTGATGGCTTTTAAATCACCAGGTGCAGAAAGTGTTTCCATTAAAGTTTCCTGCCACTGAACAAACGCAGTCGTTGACTCTTCACGAGTCTTGGATCAGATGTGAAGGAAAGACAGGAAGTGAAAGTTGCAACTTTCACCAGACATTGTGGAACACAAACAGCACAACATTGTGGTATAACCGGTAGTTATGAAATGAGGAAAGAAAATTACTTTCCTGATTGATGACCAATGCCCAGTGAAGATTCTTTTCTTTAAAATACACGATTACTACCAGTTCCACTTCAGGCAGCAGTCTTAATGAGCTGCCTTTTGTTTTTAATAAAAAAGGACACCAGCAGTGTATATGTTATTTTTCCCATAAGAAGATTAACACAAACCCCTACAAATTCATTTATTTGAAGAAATACTTTGCTTGTTTTCCAGTTTTAAGGTTACTTGGCAGGAGACACAACATTTTAAAGAAAAGTTATATCAAAGTGAACATTTAAACTTATATCTGACTCAAAAATCTTGCATGATTACAGAGTAAGTTTGACAGCACAGCCTAATGGTGTTATTTTTATTGAGGGCAGAACAAGTAACTCAGTCTCAACTATGTTTGAAAGGTCATGGTGAACAGGGGAAGTTCCCAAGGACTAGAAGAAAGCAAATATCAGTGCAATCTTCAAAAAAGGGCAAGGAGGAAGACGCAGGGAGCTACAAGCTGGTCAACATCACCTTCAGCTCTGGGTAGATGAGCGAACAAAGCTTCCTAGAAGCCATTTCCAAACACATTAAAGATAAAAAGGTGATTTAGAGTAGTCAGTATGGGTAAAGGGGTAAATAATGCTGGACAAACCTGGATGGCCTTCTACAGTGAAATTACTAGCTTGGTGAATGAGGGGAGAGCATAGCTACCAATTATTGTGACTTTACCAAGGCTTTTGACACTTTCTTGAATAACACAGAAACAGATGAAGCGCAGTCTGAACATAGGCACCGAGGTAGACTGAAAATTGGACCAAGTGCCAGTCTTGAAATGTTGTGATCAGCAGTGCAAAGTCTAGCAGGAGGCCATCCACTGGTCACCTACTGCAGTGGCTGACACTGGGGCAGACAATGTTTATTATCTTCTTTAGAGACCTGGATGATGGGACAAAGCACATCATGAAAAAGTGGCAGAAAACTGAGAGGAGCAGCTCATGCGCTACATGGTCGCATTGCCATCCAGAAATCTAAATTTAGGAAGTGCCCAGGCAGACATTAACATACAAAAGCAAGTCCCACCATTCAAGATACCCAGTTGCAAGCGTCAGTCTAGAGATCATAGTTGTTAACACATGTTGTGCCTCAGCTGCTATGTTCTATCATAGGGAAAGGTCTATTAACATTAATAAGATCATATGGTAATACAAATACATAGCTTCCAAACTAAGACACAATCATACCTTGACAACTTGGCAGCTGTTTGGTCCCATTCTTCCATGAAGAAGTTCTTTCATAACACAGGTTTTCTGCTTTGTACTCCTTACAAATCTCACCTCTACACCAGTTCTACCTTCACCTCAATACCTAACACACATACATGCCCAAAGCTGTGCAAATATATTCCAGATGAAGGATTACTATCTTTTATAATGTCAATTATACGATGTCAATGCCAGTGATGCTGTTGGAAGGAAAAAAGAAAAAGAAATATACTGAAGTTTCCTTACCTGTTGTGCTCCATCCCCACTAACAATAGGGGAAGTCAGAAGAGGGATTTCACTACTTATAATTGAAGTGGTATCCAGTAACGGTGGATGTTCAGCCATCATTGATGGTACACTAATTCACAAGATCACCTGCAAAGAAAAGTTACTCAAATGGTCAAACTATATAAATATTTCTGAATAATTATTCTTAAAACCAACCTCAGTTCAAAAATAACAAAAGAAGATCATGAAATTAGACACTTTAAGAAAGTATGTTCCCACAAAAACCCAGCAATCACACAACCCTTAGATGGGTTTTGTCAGCTAGTACGAGCCTCAGTTATATTGGAGAGGGTGGTTTACACCCCCTCTAGCGGCTGAACCTCAGAAGAAGATACATCACAGCCCGGGAGCTAACAAACACGAATCTTTTAACTTTTGTTAACAAACCAAGGTTTCGTCTGACTGGCACTGCTGATAAAACGCCTACTGAGTACAAAAAGAAAAAAAAAAAGAAAAAAGAAAAAAGCAGTTGCCTTAGAACCTACATGTATAGTGTTCTTGTTTATATTAAACTGGTAAAAAACCAAGATCTACTAATAGGGACAGTTGGTGTTTTTTTTTCTTTTTAAATAATCAATCCACTTTCCCTATTATTATAATGAATGAATACTTACTTTAGGAACAACTAGTTACTAGGAAATGTCCAAGTAAGACACAAATTAATAAAAAAACATCTCCTGCACAATCTGACATTTCTTTAAAATTTATTAGACCCAGAAATCAAGCTGTGTCACTTTGATAACCAGTGGCCCTTTAATTAGCAGCTAAAATTTGGGGAGGGAGGGAAGAGGTAACACCCACATACACAATTATAATCCTCATAACCATACTACAAAAAAATCCCTTGCTAGGACACATTGTAAAGTTGCAAGAAATCTGATAACAAGAAAAAAACGCCACAGAGACAAGAGGCCCAGGAAAGCAGTCACACACTTCAACTTCGAGGAATATCACATAACAATGTAACAGAGAGCACGATTCAGCTGAGCATTCCTTTCAATTACATTAACAAGTCGCAAGTAATCTGTTTTCTGGTACTTTGAGTCTTCATGCTATAGGAAGACTGGATGGAAGAATTAAGACCAGAAAAGATGAAGATTAACATTTTTCCATGCTGGAAATAAGTATTGCAAGTCTAATAAGCTGCTTTTGAAATTGCATTCCATTTTGTTTTAAAAAAAAAATCACTAAGTTACATTGGTTTACTGTACTGGTCTTCACTCAATCCCAGCTAGACCTAGTACACTTAGCATTTGAAATGAAAAAAGAATTGGATCAACAAGACTTGAGAAACTGATATTTCTTAACAAAACAGACAGATGGAAAGAATTCATGAGGGATGAATGGCACATTCAGAATTCCCATAAGTTAATCACATTTTGCATCTGAAAACAGTGCTTAACATCAAACATAGACATAAAGATTAGGCTGAGAAAGGCCTGTACAGTCTTTCTGAAGCAGAACTGCCTCTATGCTTCTCTTAGCCAGTACTTACAGTAGCCTGGTGAAAAAAAGTAAATACAGTTTCGAAGTTATACAGCCTGATAGTCAGCAGTGTCACACTCTTTTACAAGTTTTGCCTCGATGTCGTCTGACTAATGAAATTCTCTTCAAAGACTTCCAAACTTTTAGTATAGATATACTGTCAGCTCATAAACAGAGATATTTACAAGTTACAGCATTAACTTTAAATGAAGAAATACCTGATAAAATTGAAGGAGTGAAAGTCAGCTTAATGACACTGACTTCAGAACCAAGCTCTAGAGATATATGGCTAACTTAAGAAGCTGCTTACTACTCAGAGGCATCCCCTAGAACTCCATCCCACCCAAGTGACTGCTTTTACTTGCTTGCCCCTCTCAGGCAGATGTTGTACCTCTGCTGTGGGTTGCAATCTGTAGCACAGTGCTCTGAGTACAAGAGGATTCATGCATTAACAAAGCACTATAGGCCTCTTGTACACCTGTACATATACAGGACAGCTTAACTATTCCCATACTGAAGGCTGTTCTACTGTGAAACTAGGAACTTCAAAAAAACCCATTCTAACATTATTTAAGGCGATTCATTTCCTTTCATAATACAATCTGCAAAGATTTAAGTTGGGGAGAAAGAAAAATCTCTCAAGGTTAAACCACTGAAACCTATCTGTGATTACTTCAGAATTCATCAATGCCTATGCCAAGTCATTTATACCTGCTTAGCCAGACTAATTGGTGTCTCAAGCAATAAGGACAGAGTTTTTTATTCCTACCTTACTTTAAAAGCTTTCTTCCTCATCAAACAAATCTGCCAGCCTACAGCCAGTCCCCACCACTTCTACAGGTGGGCAGAGGACTGATGAAAGTTACTTAGATCATCTTTCAAGCCAGCAAGTTTGATGGTAAGCTTCCCAGGATATTTTCCAATGACTGTTTAATGCGAGATGAACGCACAGCCTAGAAGCAGAGGTTGGGATCAAGGCATCTCTCCTCTCATAATAGCTACAACCAGGCTTGATGTTGTGCCATTTCTAGGTCTTACAGCTCCAAATATTTTGTGATGCTATCTAAAGCATCACAGAGAGAAAGGTATTTCCTATACTTCAAGCAATAATGCAACACACTCCTGAATTAAGCTGGCTGGAATTTCCCCAGGTTTAAGGTGAATGCAACTTATTATTCCCAAGCCACCAGGCTAATGAGTAGTCTCTTATGTCAGAAAGCACTAATTGCCTTTATCACACACTTTTGACTGAATTCATAACTTATGACACACTCAGTGCTATCACCATTTATTAGGCATAAATCAATACATGTCTATAAAATTGAACACCAGTGAGAGTTAAACATAACCTAAACTGACTCATATACAAATGTCATTACAACCTGTTCAGGCCTTCCAAGACAGGAGTTGCTCTGAACATGCCCAACATTTGGTCTCAGATTCATTCATTCCTAGAATCATTTAGGTTGAAAAGACCTTCAAAATTATCAAGTCCAACCATTAACCTACCACTATATCATGTCCCTAAGCACCACATCTACATCTTTTAAGTATCTCCAGGAATGGTGACTCCACCACTTCCCTGCGCAGCCCATGCCAATGCTTAACAACACTTTTGGTGAAGAATTTTTTACTACTATCCAATCTAAACTTCTCCTGGTGCAACTTGAGGACATTTCCTCTTGTTCTATCACTTGTTACCTGGGAGAAGAGACCGATGCCCACCTCACTACATCCTCCTTTCAGGCACTTGTAGAGAGTGATAAGGTCCCCCCTTGAGCCTTCTCTTCTGCAGGTTAAACACCCCCAGCCCCCTCAGCTGCTCCTCATGAGACTTGTGCTCCAGACCCTTCACCAGCTCCGTTGCCTTCTCTGGAAATGCTCCAGCACCCCAATGTCCTTCTTATAGTGAGGGGTCCGAAACTGAACACAGGGTTCAAGTTTTGACCTCACCAGTGCTGAGTAGAGAGGGACAATCTCTGCCCTGGTTCTGCCAGCCACACTCTTGCTGATACAGGGCAGGATGCCATTGGCCTTCTCGGCCATCTGGGCACAGCTAGCTCATGTTCAGTGAGCTATTGACCAGCACCTCCAGGTCCTTTTCCACCAGGCAGCTTTCCATTCTCTTGCACAGGTGTTTAATGATTTGATTTGTATGAAAATGAGATTCCCATAGGGACATGAGTGGTTGGGTGGGTAGTCCACCTTCGGCACACAGCCTTCAGTGCCTCAACTGGGGCACAGCTAGGTTCCATGTCTGGATGTGTTTGATTTATTCTGGAGACAAAGCATGCTGCTCATCGATAACCCTGACAGGAGGTAGTATGTAGAATGTTATTCCTGATATCCTCTACAACAATAATAAAAGTGCTACCTGTCAGACTGAGTAATCAATCTGGGGGGAAAAAAATGTTTTCTTGACAATACAATATTAGATTTCTCTGCAATGTCACTGAACCAGTCTCGAAGACTAAAGGTTTAAACTTCACACCAATGTGGGTCTATACTACACGTTCATCAAAAGCCTTTTCCCCATGAGTAGTCAAGAGGCAGCGATCTGTACAAGCCAGCGCACACAATATGGTCACACGGTAAGACGTGGTATGTTCACCCATTGCAGGTGCCTTTTTTTTTTGCTGTGAGGACAAAGAAAGATACCAATTTGAAAAAAGAGAATGTGTGGCAGGAGGAGAAGTCAGCTAAAAGAGACAAAAGTTTGGCATCAAGATAAGCAGAAATGCTCAATAAACATATCTTGGAAATAAATTATATTCCACTCAATGCAAGGACCTCAAATGTGTGCAGACAGAGCCTGTAGAGCAGCAGATCCCAGTAGCCTGCATTTGAGACTTCTTGAAGACATCTACCTAGATCTTTGAAAAAGACTTGCAAATAACTTGGGTCCTAGGAAAGTCTCAGAGACCTGGAAGAAAACCAGAAGTTTTGCATTAAATACTGTATTGTAAAAGGGACAATCTAGTCCTGTTAGCAAACAACAATCTGAGGCCAAACAAAAATGGTCAACACTGGATGTTATTTGTAAAGAATTAAAATACAATTAAGATTGATTGAAAAAATCTTGTCCAATTAACTTCATACAAACCTTCTGGTGATGGATATTGCTGAAAAAGGTACTAATAAGTGGCCTGGAAAAACAATTTTTAAATCTTATTTGGCATTACAGAGCATTTCAATAGAAAAAGAGAACAGATATTACATGGATTAAAACTGGACAGACAGTCCTTAAATATTAACAGTAAATACAGAGTTGTTGAGCCATGTGAGTTTCCAATAGGAACGGCAGGTATCAGTTCTTGGCTTCTCATTACAGAACAAGTTTTTAACTCTTCTCTCCAAAAAAATAAAAAAAAATGAAGTCAAAAGGAAGTCTGGAAATGACAAGCCATGACAGTGATAAGAGACTGAGTCATTTCACTCCATTAAAATGGCATGAATAGCTTAAAAAGTTTGGCTGAAAGCTAGTCTTTCTAAAACTAAAAAGAATGAACTCAGTTGTGTGAAGGGTTGATTCTAACAAGGATAGAATAATAAAAGTGGACAGCCAAACACAAGCTCCCCAAAAGGCTGTATCAGTTATATCAACAGGTCTACCTTCCTTAGCAACATGGAGGATGTTTTTTCTGCCTCTGGCTGCAAATACCTATCATCTCTACTGGAATAACTTCATAAGCTTTGTCTCCAATTTGCTGACTTAAAGTTGCTGCTTACTGTTCAAAGTGTGAGCAACAACTTCTTGTAAATATTGTTCCATACTGAAAATACCGAAAGCAAAGTATGTGCATACCGTAATTTCAGCCTTAATCCTCATAAAACTGCTCTGGATGATGTAACTGGCCTCCAACTCCATCTAGTTTCTGGATACACTCAGGATTTAGTGAGGTCTTGAAAAGGGCACAAGAAAAATAACTTGCATTTGGACAACAGGTAAGATTCAGCCTGCAGAATCACTAGAAACAATTCACTAGCCTATTGACAGATTTCCTGCACCATTGAAAACTTTGATGCAGCAGCCTTCAAAAGGGGTAAAATAACATGTGGGATGAACTGAAGGATTTATTTAAGACCTAGTCACTGCACCATTCTTGTGGACATATTAAAAGGGACCAGACAAGGAAGAGGACACATTAGATGAACAGATAGGTAATTCTCAGTTGCTAAGTACAGAAGCAGCTGAGAAGTAATCTGCTCCTGGCGGCACATTAAATGCATGGTTATTTAGAAATTTGCACTGTTTCATGCACAGCAACAACTGCTGCGTGAACAGGTACTTCATTTCTTGTCTTGCTACTGCATATACTGAACCAGTAGCATACATTCAAAGTGAATTCAGGACTGCAAACTCACTCTACACTGAATCTGCACTCAGTCTGTTCTACGATGCAAGGATGAGGTTACAATCAAATTGTGTAGGTTAATGCTTTGTACAAGACTTAGATTGCACACTACCCTATTCCCCACTACCCCCACGTGAACTGCTAATAATTTTCCCTATTATCATATGAATATGAAAATACCTTGAAAGACTTCTGAAGGCTATTAAAGCTGAAACAAAGTGAAGGTATCTAAATTTACTGGATGTGATTTGTTTAGACTTAGGGGCTTATGCCAGATGAACCTTTAAGGAATGGATTACAGCAACAAGGCAAAAGGCTAAATGACGTTAAGGCTCAAGAACTGTGTTCCACTCAACAGTTCAGTACACAAGTCTGCCTTCCTGAACCGTAATGACAATTTAACTGAATCCTTAAATGCCTTCAGATTTGGTCCTTTAATGTTTCTGTGGCATTACGCTCATGTTGTAAAGCACAATACAACTCTGCTTTTCACTCATCAGCTGCTCATTAAGGGTTAAGGAGTGTTGTAAGGCTGAGATCATTGGGCAGTGCATTCAGTGCATTTCCTCTGCACGTGCAAAAGGATCAGCATTTCCATCTCCTAGAGACTAGCAGCTGATCTTAAGGATAGTCTCTGAAAAACACATCAGCATTAAATCAGCTGGATCACCAAGGTAAAACAACATGAGTCAGCAGCACGTGTCCTGTAGCAACAAAGGCGAACAGTGTATGGGGCTATATTAGCAGAGAAGCACAGCCAATGGGCTGAGAGAGGCAATTATTCCCTGCTACTCAGTGGTAATAGGGTGGCATCTGGAATACTGCGTCCAGTTTTGCTCTTCTCAGCCACCTCCTCCTCCCCAGGATAAGAGAGATGTCACAAAGACTGTTCCTGGGCTTAGGTCCATGAAAGACAAGGAGGAGCTAAGAGCACTACAGTCACCTACTAGCTGGATACCACTACCTGAAGGATGCTCGTTGAGAGCCTTAAATCAAACTCTTCCTGGAGGCTTGCTGCAAAAGTACAAGTGTTTGGACAGTGCATAGAGGATAGTTAGAAATCTAAAAGTTACACTTTTGTGTTAAACATCCTACACAAATAGGCTTTCCATTTTGGATGGGATGTAGGCACTACTATGATAAATGGAGTGACAGCTAGTAACAGTGCTGTGTACAAGAAAAATGTAGGGACCACTCCTTTCCTAGAGATTCACTGCTTCTAGTTATCGAGTTTGATACAAAATAGAATTAATTGTTTTTCCCACAACTGAAGGACTTACAAGGCCACACTCCACAGTGATATTGCTGGTGCCTACTGAAGGAGAAACTTGCACTGCTGGTTTTTTCCCCAGTTTTTATGATTTACAAAGTACTGTTTCTCTGCCTACCTAGTTATTATCACAGTGCTTACAGCAACTTAACACTCTTTCACATCCTAATTCTGTCAAAGTCTAGTGAACAACAGACAAAAACTTTTGTTATTACAGAGAGCTGTTCACAAGAGCCTTGATTCTATAAAACACAAGGATGGAAGTTTTAAGCAGGGACAAGACAAAAGCACCTAACACAGAAGGGCACAGAGTAAAAAGCTTCTTAATGAAATTAATACTAAGTGTTTCCAAATTGCACATTACTCTTACATAAGAAGTACCAAAACCAGGGCTTTTCTATGATTTCTTTGTCAGTGCTGCAGTTTCATACATGCTTCAACCAGTATCGCATTACAGCTGCCAATTCAAGGTTGCCATAAGGCATGTTTTCACTACAGCAGAGCAGGTGTGCATTCTTTCTTCACCTGGGTCTTCCTGCAGCCACACTCCCCCAGGAACCACAGGCAAGGCTCATCCTCCAGTCCAGATAACTTCCAGTAAAAATGGAAAGCTTCTCTGAATAGGAGACAACACTTCCTAGGTTTTCCCAAGTACCAAGGAATGAATTTACAGAACTCAAAAGACCACAAAACCATCACCTAATCCTAATGCATTAAATGCTTTGAATCCGCCTTCTCCAACAAGACAGCAGGTGCACTTGAAAAACAAACATCTTTCAAATAGCTGAAGAAAAAAAGCCCTATTTTATATAGATTAGAGACTCTTCAAGAATAAGCAAGTTACTATTTAAACTTTTTGTGTGATTGAGACGTTTATAAGTACTCACTATGTCCATTCTTCAGTGTTTACTGTGAGATAAATTTATTCTTTACTATTTTCTACAGTCTTTAAAACATATCTCCTGCTTGACAACTTCAGACTTGTAAAAATTACTATTACAATTCCTTTCAATCTGTCAGATCAACCATCCAGTTCAGAGTTTATCAGATAAGAGTGGACAAATATAAGTGCCCAAGATGTGCAAATATGCTAAAATGAGGAAAATTCTAGAATATTCCGATGCAGCCCTAGGGTGAGGAGGAAAGAACAAAGAATATACAACAGATGTTAGTCGTATCACTTAATGCACTACTGGAAAAAGCTCAGATAGAGTGATGCAGCTGGTGTAGAAATGTATTAGAATATAATTACCCAGAGATCCATAAGGTTGTAGTTGAGCTATTAAAGTTATGAAGCATGCTGAAGAGTTTTGCGTTTGTTTTTAAGAATCAGAACTGAGCAGAAGGATTTTAATTTCTCCCCCTCCCTGTACATTTACCACATTTTCTAGTCACAGAGTTTCAGCTGTGGCAATTACAGTACACCAGCTTTTCTTTTTCAGTTCTGAACTAATTATTTCAATTACTATGCAATTTATTTAAAATATATGTTTTGTTCCTGATAAAGTATTTTTCCTGTTTTAGAAATGTTTCCTGGGACACTTGATAAAACATTTTCCAACAGAACAGTGTTATTTTTTGTTAGAAGAAAGGTGTTCTGTGGAACATTTCTCTTTCACTAATTTGGCAATCTCCTTTTAAGTACAGTGAAAATGAAATAGCTATTCCCTTCAGTGCTGCTCATAATACTAAAGTCGCAGACAGGCAATACAGGAAAATTATAAAAATAGTATAGTTTCATAAAGCAAATCAACAAAGTCTGACATTCACTTAAGAGCAAAGATACACTAAATATTTTAATAAGTGATGGAACTTTCTATCAAAAAAAAGTATCTACAACATCTACCATGAATATAGAAATACTTCAAGTGTTGTCACAGACACAACATAATTCTCAAAGTCTGAGAAACACAATGCACAACCCTGTTCAACCGATGTTATCACCAGAAGGTGAACGCTAAAAGTTGTAAAATTAATGCAGTACTCTTATGAAGGAAACACTGACTGATGAGCAAATGCAAGTTGCATGTGAATAGCCAGTTACTGGATCCAACTCATGCCCAATAGTCACTGCCTGATCTCCTTGGAGCAAGAATCCAGCACCTCAGCATGAGGAGTTTAGCATGCTATAGTAAATTAGTACTTCCTTCAGGTTATCTCCACACTGCAGACTATATATAACCCGCAATGATTTAGGAGCAGTTTCAAATGCAGTTCATGCATTCATGCCACGGGTACTATAACCTATATGAGAATGCATAGTAGATAATTGGAAATGCTCCAGCTGCTCAAGTTTAATGCATTTGTATTTATGAGCCAGCAGCTTTTGAATCTGAGCCAAAGAGGCTAAGTTCTTAATAGTAGCTGATGTAGAAAACTAAACTTTTGAAGGTGAAGACTGCATAGAGAAAAACCTGACAGTGATAAACCAGTCATCCATAAAGGCACAATATGTTCATGGACACTTCCTACCTCAGCTTGTCCAGCACAAGTATTAAACGCTTGACTGTACACAGCAAGACCCATACAACTGAGACTACTTCAAAACACTACACTCTGGTTTTCAATGTTATTATTATTAGATTATTAAAAAAACATCTGCAGTCCTTATCTGGATGAAGTACATATAACTTGAAGCTGTTGCCTATGAAGAATTCAGTACTTTCCAACTATTTGCCCCTCCCTCTTACACCTTCAAAGAAGTCTAAACTGGTTCTGTAACTTTTAGTAAGTGGTAAGTACAACAAATCAGAATTAATCTGTCAATTTTACTTGGAACTAATTTGATAGTGTGCATTTTACAATCAATGAGTAAACTGTCAGCAGCTGAGTGCAACCCTACACCTAGTCCTTAGCAGGTACATTAATCCAATGCACCAACACACACAGGGAGCAATACTGTGGCCTCCTTTGTCTTAGAGAACAACTTCCATTTAGATAGTCATGGGCATCATCCTCAAAAAGAAATTAGGCGAATTAACTGTATAGTGTATTTTTGCACCACTTATAAAAGATCTGCAAAGCAATTCCGCTTTATTTATGCTACATTGATCTAAACTATGGGACTGTTTTGTTTTACACTCTCGTTACTCTCAAGAATTTCCTTAAACCCTCCTAGTTTTACTTTTATACCAACTAAATTAGATTCTTCTAAGCTTCTGCCAGGACTGCATTTCCTTCAGTTTGTTTTCTGAAAATCACATGGCTTCAGAACCAACTTGGCCTTTCCCACTTAACCATTACTCTTGCCTTCATTTCTGTTTAATAACATGCTTAGTTTTTGAGAAAACAAGCAAATTCAATGCCAAGAATCAAGCTACTTCCTCACTTGTTACTGACTCCCTTTTCTCAGAGGCTGTGAGTAGCAAGGACAAATTTCCAAAATAATTTTTCATATGATACCTTTCAGGCAAACTAAAAACATGAATATATTTTTATTAATGCCCACAACTGGTCAGTGAGATAAATTTATTGCAGAGACAGCTGCTGGTGCTGGAGCTACAAAGAGTGCATGACTCAAGCAGAAAGAGCAGCTTTTAAAGAACTCTTATGAAACAGCTTTTTCCTGCTCATTCTGAACAATGAAAACTGTGGTATCCAAATGCAAGATGACGCAGGATTGATGAGCCTACAAGTCCAAGACACTTTAAAATTTCTCTCCACTGATTCCTTTCGGAAAAGCTGTAGGTCTTTGCTTCCATAAGGAACAGGACAACAGCATAGAACATGCCAGATCAAGACAGACATATGGAAACTACCTCTCAAGAGTAAAAATTCACCAAAAAGGACGGTCTTTTGAGGCCTAACATATACTTTTGAAGAGCATTCTTTTATCAAGAACTTAAACTGCTGTAATTTAGTTCTGCTAAATTGTTCTAGCAGATCCCACTTGCACCACTGCAAGCAACTGGGCAAGAAAGGGAATTAAACTGTAGGACAGAAGTTTAAAATTAATCATATAAGAAGTGGTCAGTTTTAACACGAAAGTTTCCTGATTGATTTCACTTTTGCAAATAAACAAATGAATGCCAAGTGTAGGAATAAACAGAGACGAAGTGCTTCAAGAGGAACTGTTTCTGCCAGTGCCAACAGACAGCATTCATGAAGCTACAAAGCACATTAGTACAAAAGTTCACGGCCGTAACCCTGCCAGGTGCTTCACCTTTCTAATACGAAACTTAGTCACAATGGTACTGAAGCAGTTACTTGTACCCCACAGACAAAAAAATTAAGCATAACAGCCAAACAGCATCTCAACCTGAATGCAACTCTTGAACTCTGAATGTGCTACTCCTGCAAGAGTTTTCCAATGGTGGAGTGTCTACAACTACTGAAGGGTAAGACCAGCAAAATGAGAGCAGGTTTTTTAGATATCAGCACTCCCTTCTCTCAAGTTCCACACCATCCTCCTACAAAAGTTTTAGTCGATCAAAACACCATGGGATCAGGTAGTTTGATTGCCCAATCAAGTCAAGAGGACAAAGCTGCTCTCAGCTTCTTCTTTTACACATGAAGTTGCAACACTGAGCAGTTGCCAATTTGTTAACAACAATACAGTCACAAAATCAGAAACTAATTTGTTTTGAGCTGTATTCCATGATGTACATAATTAAATGTACTAAGGTACTTTTAAGGTCTCTTGCTTAATTTATGATCACTTATCCTCACCATTGAAATGCTGCCACTGAGTTGAACGTAATATTCTTATATATGGGCAGTCAAGTTACTAGCAAGGCTGAAGAAATTAAAAAAATATACATTTCAGCCGCATCTAAGACTGATCGTTGTCAACAGTAACTACTCACTTCCACTGCTTTTTTAGTACTAACTTCTTAGTACTTCATTTCAACATCTTCCATCTACTTTCACACTGGACTAAATTGGTCAATTGTTGTCTTACAGTGTCATCTTCCCCATTCAGATTTTTAACAGAATCTGTAGGATTTGTAGAGGCATGGTAACTCTTTTGCTTTATGACATTTATTCTTACTGTAGAAAGTCCCCTAACAGCCTATCAATACATACTTTGAAATATTAATGAATAGTTATAGTCATAGTTCTCTCTCATTGCAAGACATTGCAAGTTACCAAAGTTTGTGCTGAACCTTCTTGTCCATTCAATTTTTGCTTACAGATTACTTTCCAGCTACTTTTTGCACATGCACACTTTTTGCTACTTCCATGTACACTTTTTGCAGGTCATTACTACTTGATTTGCTATCACTACCTAAAATGTGTTCCTCTGCCACAAAGTAGAATTAAGCCACTTGTTATTCTGCTGTTTCCATTTTCTTCTGTCAAGTCATCTAATAGATACAGTTCTTCCAGTTAAAAGGACAAGAAGCTATGAAAAACAAAAACCTGCAGCTTGAAAACTGGAAGTTAGAGAAAAAGGATTTATTTTATAAACAAAGGAGTAAGATATGGTATTGAGTATACTGTCTTAGCGAGGGGAAATGAGACAACAGCTTGGCAGCAGCCCATGCTTGTAGGATCCTGTATATCATAGGATCTATACATTGGGAAAACTCAATCCCATTTACAAGGGAGTATTTACACTTGTGAACTACAGAGTTTTCTTACTTTTTACTGCAGGTAACAGTAAAGCTCTAGGTTTGGTAAATTCATTTTCACTTCAAGTTACTCAAAATCAAAAGCAATTAAGAACTGAACTTCACAGATTTAAATTCAACCAAGGTACAAAAAAACCCGAAACCAAATTCAAAAAGAGCTGTCATGCAGAAGGTAAAGCTAACTTGTTAACATTTGCGCCTTGCATATTGCTTGTCACTCCCAGTTACAGAATAAAGTTACTATCTATCCACACCTGTCACAGTATAAATCCTTTTGGACTTTGTTGCTTTCCCAGAGGACAATTTCCAAGATGCTGTTAAATAGTTTTTTCAAATCATGGAGGACATGGGTGCAATTTAGTGAATTTTCAGAGTTTTGAAACAATGTTTTTTGACAGTATATTATAGAAACCTGTATGTTACCAGAAAGTAAAAGGACTTGTTTTAGTGCTTCTGGAAAGCAGAAGACATTTATTACGTCTTAGAAAGTGCTGTGCTTCTCTCACTAATGGATAATAAAAATTAGCTCTACTGGTCAAACTGGGATTGAAAACTTGTAGAGAATTTCATTTTTGACAACTCGTTATGCCCCAAGTAATTAAATAGACAATAAGATACAATATTTTCCACCACCTATAAATGCAGAATTTTGCAGCATATGTTTTCATCTGTCCTAAATGCTTTGGAATAAGTCTGGAGAAAAGGTGGGGGAAGTACATTATAGGCATATCCAACGCTCCTGTTTAACTTGTGTAAACTGCTGTTGGGATGGTGTTTGACACCCAAGATACTAAACTGAAAGAGAGGGTACCAATATTAACCTAGGTGATGTTTTGACTGCAGAACAGCATAAGCAGAAGAAGGTCCACAAACCCCGAAAAAGTAAAAACTTAAAGGGAGACAAAAAGATAAATTCTGTTAAGCAAACTGGTAGATACATGGGTAGGTCTGGCGAGACTGAGGCCAACAAATGTACTTGCCTAGACATAAGTGGTGAAACTTTATTTGGAGCCATGAACACAAAGAGGGCCAAGTATGTCCAGTCTAACACAGTTTGAAAGGTGCTGTGAAGACATCACTAATGAGCATGGTGCTAAAAAGTAAATGTAAATCAACTGGAACAATTAAAGATGACAACCTACAAGAAACATATAATCGTATTAAGTGTTACAGACACTTTTCAAACATCCTGCTACCTCATCAGCCCTACAAAATACAAACCTCAGGATGACAATCCAAAGGACAGACTTCATAGATAGGATTCAAGGATAGACAAGTTTAAGAAAAAGGCTGATAATGTTTTTCTATTGGCATCAAGCAAACACCAGCATTAAGGAAGCTCAAAGTTTACTGTATATGGCAAAGAACCAGCAAAAAACCAGTAATTTCTGTAGTTCAGGAAACACTGGCCCCATGAGCAAAATAAACATTGTTCATGTTTGCTGAACAGAAAAAGCAGCAGTGTACTCATTTCAAACTATTATCGCTTTCCTGAGAATGCAGACAGTATCTTTTAGTTAAGCTAAAGAGTTGACAGTCCAAGTCAAATCTATTTTTATTTAGATCTGGTCCTACAGGAAAAGCAATGGCTCACAAGTCAAGTCATGCACTATAAATTGCAGCAAACTTGAATTTTGCTACAAATTGCCTGGGAATTTCCCCAAGCCAACAGTCTTAAAGAAATCAATGATAAAATATAGAAGTATTATTGACATCTATAACAGAGAGAATCCAAGTCATATTTTAGATAACAGAAATGCACTGATGGAACATGATGTTATCTATAGACATTTTACCAAATTGAACGAGGAACCCCAAAATAATTAGAAGCTGGAGGTCAAAAAAAGATACAAAGTTGCTGGAGGAAGATAAGAATTGCTCAGGCTCCAGAAGGTACTGACAAGGAACATCAACCCACGCAGACAACACCACTGTCTGGGAAGTAGGCCTGCATCCTCTCTAGTATCTGTCTGTCTGGGAATGAACAAGACTCCATGTTTACCAGTTTTACCCAAAAACGGGGACAGGGCTGGGTTACAGGATTTGTCACTGACAGAGGCATCAACAGACAGACAGAACACCAGGACTTAACACCTTCCAAGCATTCAATATTTCTAGAGACCAACACATTTACAATAGCATACACTATTTCAGAAGTGACCTCCCAGCAAGGTAAACTGTCTAAAAGCATTTAGAAGATAAAACCATTTATGAGAAAGTACTGACAAGGATGAAAAATTGAACCTCTCCTAAAGTCAGGTTTTAAGAGTTTTTCTTAAGTTCTACGACAGAACACTGCAGAAACATGTTCCGTTAAGTAGTTAAAGTTGCAATAACAATTATAAAGGATCTCTTTGAGATCTTGAGCCAAAATGATCATCAGCATAACACTGAGTTAGCCGATGTAGGTCCAAATTCAAGTAAAATTAAAGGGCCACAAGGAAAAGAATAACTAAGAAAAGCATCCCAAGATCCAAAGGACTCACAGTCCAAAGCAAATGACTTATTAATCCAAACCATAATTCAGGTTTCTGCAACACCATTACATCATTGCCTATAAAAATCTAAAGCTTTTGAGTTTTGAGTTCACAAACTAGTAGAAACTCCAACTTGGAAAAGGTAGGAATGCCACTAATGGACCGAAATCAGGTAACTTTAGTGCTGGGTGTAATGACCTGAGCCTCATGTAACTCAAACATCTAGAGCTGTCATACAGCAAAAATCCTCATAAAAGCTCCATTTGCCCTAAAAAACCCCCTGAGACACTCATCTAATTCTGTTTTAATACTATCATCTACAGTAGTCAGCCTGTGACTCTGCTTAAAGCAGATTGCTCACCTCCTGACCAAGTGACCTAAGCAACAGATCACTGAGTCCTGGCCTTTCTGAGGACAAGGATCTGTGTCCTCAGTCTTTTGGCTTCATCTGCCAAAAGTCAGTGTCCAGTGCCCCAGTGGAACAGATATAGCACATCAATTTTCTCCCTCACAGTCACCAGAAAAATCATTCTGGTGTAGTTTGCCAAAACAACTCCCAGATTCAATACACATGTATCAGGATGACTTGTGTACACAGAGCGAATCTAGACTAGATGCCATGTTTTCGAACTTGACCAGCACCCTTCCTGCTCCCTTCATGCTGTCAAGAACTCTATCCCATTTGCCAACATTGAGTTCAAGAGATACTCAGCTACTTCTGACTTTCACATATGTGCACAGCTTTCTCCCTACCTGAAAGCTTGCTAATGCCCTATTCATCATGTGATTAAATTTCATAATTATTTGAGACCATTTCCTTAAAAAATCAAAAAAGAAGCAGAAAAAACATGTAACTAATAGTCCTTTCTGAATTTTAAGGACCACTCAGTTGCTGTGATTCATACTACTTCACAACACAGAAAATAAACATATTTGTTTACAGATTCGTATCAGCTAAATTTCTATGCTGCGTAAAGCAGAAAGTTTCCCATTGCCATAACAACAAAATAGCTTCTTTTAAGCAGAAAGCTTAGCAAGACTGGGTCCTATAGTTTCTGAAACAGAAGCTGCCAAGTACTTAGCAGCAAAAAATTTAGAAATTTTAAGTCTCCTTGATAATATAAGACATTTATAACCAGGTAAGTATTTGATCAAATGCAGACTTAAATTCGAAAAACAAAGAACATTTTACAGAAATTACTTCATAACGCGAAATGTTCTGGAATAACACTTGACATCCAAGGAGGCTCATAAATTGCCTTCGACAGGGTTAAACAAATGACTAACACGTCTTGAGGTGCCGCTCATAGCATTTGCTCCTACCAAATATGTTTTCCCTTGTTTCTCCTGCTTATTTTCTTTACTTCGCACAATAAAAACCAGCCGAAAAGTTTCATTTTTGCTTTTAGTTGGTTTCACTTTCTAAGTTGCCTTGAAGGAACGAAAAGTTTCTGTTTAGGTTGGGCAGTACTAGGGAGGGGGGAATGGGGCGTAAATCTGGCTGAAAGAATAATGCCTCTGCTAGCAGTCGGCAAGATGATTACCGTGTTTTCGGGAAGATTGTTTTACCTACATAGAGAAGCTCAATCCCTTTAGCTGCGCGTTCCGAGGGAACCTTTACGGTTTAGCCGGAGAGCCACAACAACAACAACAACAACAACAACAACGAGAAGAGGTGTTGAACCACCACTGCCTTCTCCCCGCCTGTCACAGCCGCCTCAGCTGTTCTGGGCGCCCTCCGCATCTGCTTCTTTCTCCAGCTCAACCACTGCCTCCTCCCGCGGCCGCCGCGCCGCAGCCCGGCGCTGACAGCGGGCGGATCCCCCCGCCGCGGCCGGCGGAGGCACCTCCGAGCGACGGAGGGGAGGGAGGGAGACGGAAAGTTTCTTTCGTGGGGCTCCGTCGGAGGCGCCGGCTCCCCGGTCCTCGCCGGCGGGGAGCGCCGCTCCTCAGGCACCGGGGGCAGGTAGCGGCGCTGCCCCCGTCCCCTCGCGCCCCTCTCGCCGCCCCGCTGAGAAGAAGGCGGCGGCTCGCCATCAGCGCCTACTCACCGCCATGGCCCCGCGGCTCTCCCGGCTAACG
>VZRJ01008648.1:4201804-4348199 GCA_013397565.1 Ptilonorhynchus violaceus | reverse complement strand
GGAGTCAGGGTATGTGGGCGTGGCTTCGCGTAACAGGGGCGGGGCCTGAAAGGAGGGCAGGGTCGTCCCAGAGGGGGCGGGGACTGCGGGTGGGCGCGAAGGGGTCAGTGGGGCCGGGCTGCACCGCCCCGGGGCCTTGACCTTAGCCCTGGCACTGGAGTGTGGGGTTAGGGCTTGCTTGTGCAAGCCCTGTTCAGCAATAACAAAAACATCTCTATATTATCAGCCCTGTGTTCACCATGAACCCAAAAGAGCCCCATACTAGCCGCTGTGAAGAAAGTTAACTCCACCCCAGCCACACCCAACACATTCCACTCCTTATTCCATATTATTTACATCACGCCCAGGGCCCACACTATTCAATACAATTTCACTAACCACAACCCTTCTTCCCATACTTTGATATAATGCCCAGATGTCATTCTTTTAGTTGATTGACCAACCTTGGAAAATGTTCATAAAATGTTCTTTGAGTTCATGTAGTCCATGACTTTGGGTTCCATCGGTTGTGGTAGTCACTCGGGACAGGAGGGATGTGTTGCGTGGAGATACTGAGCACCAAAGCCAGCTTATATCAAGTCGCTGATGCACTTGTGCTGCTTCTTGTAAGGCTTCTCCTCCCTTGGTTTGGGTGGTTTCTGCAGTAGTAACTCCTGCAACATGCAACTCAAATCATGGGGTTGGGGCTGGCCCAGGCTGGGCTATTGCTATGTAGAGTAAAGGGTAGGAAGGGCTGCCTCTTTCCTATACACCCATTATCACAGTGAAAGTCAAGGCACTGAGGCCGAGCAGAGACCCAGGTGTGCGTGTGGGTCTGTGAGCACCTGAGGTGTTCCCTGCCTGCTGCCCGAGTATGTAGTGTCCAACATCCGAGAGGAAACGGGAGGAAATGTGCTTTTCCAGGTGCTTGTGCAGGGAGGAACTATCTTCCCTCAACACCTGCAATGTTCAGCTGATGTCCTGAATGCTAATTTGTGATTATCTTTTGCTTAATGTTTGTCCTTTCAGCTCTTCTGGATCAAAATTATTTTACTACAGTGTTCGCCTTAATGACCTTCTGCAGCAGTGGACCAAACAGAAGGAGGTGTTTTATAAAGTGGTTCTGTTAATTTGTCTTAAAGCTCTCTGTCATTAACTTAATAAGTTCCTATTTCTCTTGCATTTCAGCAGTGTTCATATCATTTTTATGGCTTCACAGCAGGCAGAAGGTAGTTCCTACCAACAAAGGATGCACCAACAGATGTTGGGTCATCTCCTGGTTGCTCACTATAGGACCCCTTTCCAAAATTCATAATTTTACTGGTGAATAGCATTCTAGACTGTGGTATCTTAGATCTCAAAAACTAGAGAGACTTGGGACTGATCAATATTTGGATGAGCTACCTTGTTAGATACTGCGGAAAATGCTGCTGGTGATTCATTCAGTGGCATTCTTCTATCTATGAGTCAGGGCTGAACAAATGCCACTGAACAGCATTAGTGGGTCATACCATTCAGGGGCATATTTTTGGAGATTTTTGCCAATTGCAGCTGTTGGAGGATCACCGATTTTCCTAACTTATTCCAGTTTCAGTACGGATTTCCAGAATTGGCCACCAGTTTCAGTGGAATGCAGAAAAGGGTTTCCACAGTTCCTTTAGTCAGGCACCACTCATTGGTGGCGGTGGGTCCAAGAACAGCAGTGACAATGGGCAACACTGTAGGCAGGCACAGGCCCTGGCTTTGTGTCAGACTGTATGGCTTTGAACTGATGATGCAGCACTGATTGTACATCCCCACTGCTGAGAGCCCTGGGAGGGAGTGTCCTTCATTCCTTCTCCGGACTTCCCAGGGGTGCTGCCTCTGCACTTTCCCTTGCAGGCGAAATTAAGAAATCTGTGCAGTGTTTTGGGTGTATGGGTGCAGACATACAGCTGGGATGGGGGATAAATGGGGGTGTTTAGAGCTCTTCTCCCCATCCAGATGCTGGTCCTGGTGGTGGGTATGTTTGCATTGCATGGCACAGTCCTTCACCTCCTTCCTTTCTTTTTAGGACATAGATTTATAAATAAGTGTATATAAAATTCCATTTTCTACTGGAAGACCAATTAAAGTCACCTAGAAATCATTCTGAATTATATTAAAAGTGGGTGGAAGACACTGGGGAACCAATATAAGGACCTTTTTGTCTTTTTAGGGGCTTGTGAATAAATGGATTTTTCTAAACCAAAACTAAACTAGACTGGAATTATTTACAGGTCTGAATTGCCTGTACTGTGCCTATACAGTCTCAGGTACTTCTGGATGATTGATCCGATGCTCTTGCTTTCACCCATTGCAGTACTTCCCAGAAAGATTCATAAAGACAGCATTTCTTTGCAGTAACATACCAGATACACATCCAAATTCTAACGATGAACATTTACGAAATTGATATTGTAGCTAAATCCAGCAGAGGACAGTTGAGGGGAGAAATACAAAAACATGTTGCAGAATACGCTCTTAAGACATAGTCATGACTATATAGCAATGCCTCCTCCTTTGGTTCTCATTTTTTCAGTAAAACCAAGTTACTGTGTCCAGACAACTGTGAAGAATTGCTGTTACAACAGTCATTACAACAGGTTTGCATTAAGTTGTATTTATTCAGCAAAAGATGTAGCTATGTGGTGCTGGGATCAGAAGTGAACAACTCTCTGCTAGTTTTAAAATCGACATCACTTGATCCAATCCTCCAATTCTGTCCATCCTTGCAAGATGCCCCATCCCTGGAAACATTTAAGACCAGGTTGGATGGGGCTCAGATAAGCCTGAGCTAGTTGAAGATGTCCCTGCTCACTGCAGGGTAGTGGACTAGATGAGCTTTAGAGGTCCCTTCAAAATTAAACTATTCTACGAACCATTCTATAGTTAAATGGGGAAAACCGCCGGTTCTGAGATTAAAATAGTGTGGCTTAAATTGGAGAGTTCAGTAAGTTTCTCACACACAGCATGCACCTCCATAGTCGATGACCTGTTTTTGCACTTCAGCTGAATTTGTAATCACCTGTAGCACCTCTGCCAGAAGGGAGAATGGTGACCTCTCTTGGTAGTGGCAGCTCTGCTGCTGTCACATGAAGCTTCCTGAACATATAAGGGCAGTGGTTGCCAAATGTAGATCAGTAGACCTGCAGTCAAACTTTACGGTGCCTTGTGTACCACCACCAAACAGGTTTGTCATCCAAACTTCATTTGAAAACACTAGTGGGAACATTTACCATAGCCTCATGGGCCACCAGGAGAGCGGTTTGGACTGTGGACTGTGAAAGCCATGAGTTCAGTCGCACTGCTGCCTTCTACCAGATGAGTAGCATCAGTGTAATACACAACAATTAAAGAAATACAGCCAGTGTTCTTTTTTGTAAAACAAGTAACTAATGGATGAATATAACTCCCTTAAACTAAACAAGCTATAGATGATAGCAGCTTTATGAGGTGAATGAGGTTTAATTTTGATGTGTTGGTAAAAAAAATTGCAGAAAACTTTATCCCGAAACTGAGTTACTGATTCCTCTATGTCATTTTAGGCATACAGTGTCTTCACTTGAGCTGCATAACATTCACTGTGTTTGTCCAGATTGCTTTCAAAGAGGCTGCCAATCAGTATAAACTATTTGCTGGTTTCCGATTTGTATGAAAAGTTTTGAACTGTAAAAATCCAACTCTAATATCAGAATGGTGTATCAAAATAAAAGTTTGCTGAGAGCTGTTTCATGCTAGGCATGATTTAGTTCAATGGTAAAATGTGTGTTCATGGGGAAAAGGGAATCTGAGATTTAATTGATATGATCACTTATGTTTTTACACAATTTGGTAAATTAGTAGAATGCAAAACACACTGAGAAATGGCATATAATAAAATGTTTATCATGTCTACAACTGGGTTTTGACACTTGTTATAGAATTAGTGTTGTATGATAAATTTTATCATGCTTTTCTCAAAATGCTGATGGACACAAATCCACAACTCATTGTCTTCTTTACCTGCTTTTCAGGACATGGATGATGAAGCAAATAATTCTATGACAAGATTAAAGCAGCTGAAATTTTAGAATGATGGTACCAAAAGGAAAGGGAGGATTAAATGGATAAAAATACTAATTCCATCAGAGAGAACAAAATTCAACCATTCAACTCCTGCATTACAGAGGTAAGTCTAACACAGAATCAGAAATTTGAGGGAAATTGCAGTTTTTTAAATTCAGAGGTTGAATGGAATCTGCCATTTCTCTCCTACTGAATAATTTCATTTTCTGGAATAAATTCCACCAATTTCAATGGGATTACTTTTAGAACTGGCATTGAATAACAAGAACAGTATGGAATTGTGCACTTAAGATGTTCAAGCACTAAACCAAACCAAACCAAACTCCATATGCAAAAATAATTAGTCAAAAATTTTTAAGCTTAGTGCTACGATTTAGACTTCAAAACCATTCACTTGAGCCCATCTAACAAAGCAATCTAATTGTGTGGCATTTGTTTTTCTGACATGTTCATTTGCCAACAGGAAAAGTGAAATAGAGTTGGGGATTACATACACAAAAAGATGAAATACAAGGTTTAGAACTCAAATTAATTTATCTTACTTCATTAAAATGGAAAAAATATATGGTACAAACTTACTTGTTGTAATACTACTTTTCAAACTCTAGTAAAAAAACCAAAATGCAAACAGTGAAAAATGCCTTACAGTTATGTTCACCTTGGCATTCTTTCAACTGATCATTTTGTACCTTGCAAATCTTTATTTGTTGAATTCAGCCACTTAGTTGAACTGTGATTTTCCCATCACGAATAAAGCAAATCTATGTTTTCATATTACTTTTTGCCTTGAAGCGATATTTAAAACAGTGGTCGTAGACACCAACAAAGCAATATTTATTGTCCTCATCACTTTTAGAAAACACTGATATTTGTTTTGGCTTTGTGAGTGGAGATATTTCTGAACTGTCTTTAGTGATCTCCTAGTTAACAGTTGGCTTGTGATAGGTAAAGCTGAATAATCAGCCAGCCCTAGTTGCAATCAAAATGTTTACCAGAAGCATACTTTGAATTTGTGCTTCTGCTTGCAGTTGGTTGGAAATAATTTTGTAGCCTTCCTTTTCAAACTATGGTGAAAAGTTAGACGTTAAAAGATCCATTGTATGGAAACAGAAAGACTTAGGAAATTCAGGTGCAGAATTTAAGTGGATAGGTTAGTGATCCACATTTATTTAGGACCTTTTTCCTTCTTGAATATTCAGGAATTTCATACCCAGGTTTGGATTTTTCCAGGAGATTTGCTCTTGGCATAAGTGGCAGCTTTCACCTGAAGGACCACTGAGAGTCAAATGTAAATTTCTTTCTTTTTGTGAAGAGCTGTATCTGGCAGAGTTTAGGATGGACTGACTGTGCTTAGGACTTTTTGACCTAGTTGAATAGCAAGGAAGTTACCTGTCCCATTTGAGCAGCTATGCCCTCATATTGAGGAGTTCTGAGAAGCACAAGATTTCCATTATCTCATCCTGAAATGCTGGATTTAGGGTTTGTGCTGTGACTCTTTTTTTTCCAGCCCTTTGAAATACCAGACTCATGTTGTGCTGGAAAACAAAGAAGTTGAAGAAAGTTTTCATCAACCTCTTCACATAGGGGTGTATTTCCAGCTTGTTCAATAAAAAACCTTGCAGTGCAAGTCCTTGTCTGGCAAGATAACAGCCTGAGTTCAATGTGCTCATGGAATACTAATTAGTCTCTTCATTCAGATTTTCCTGGTTTGTTTTTTTTATTTGGTTGGTTTTTCCCCAAGAAGTCTGAATATTTAGCATGTCGCCAACATTCTTTGTGGTTTTCCAGAAGAATTTAACTGCTTCACGGTGGCTTGGAGGTTCCTCTCCTATTTATTTCAAGTATTTTTCTACCAAATTAAGGATCCAGATGATGTGAAAGCATCATCTGCATGTTTCAACAAATGCTGTTCACACCTAAAAACTCCATGACAGTGGAAATCAACTATACTTCACTAGCTTCAGAATAATGAAGCCATTGAAAAATCTTCAAACCAGGATAAGCACAAAGAACACTCTTGTCTTCTGAAGTTCTGTGCAGTAAAAAGCTCAAGTCATGGTTGATGAGGTGTCTCAGAGATGTTAGCAGTGTCAAGCAACTGGCAATTAGTTCCTGTGACAGGAAAATGCTAAGGCAGCTCAGTGCTACAAGCTGTAGAAACTGTCCATATTGTTATCGGAATTGTAGTTTCCTCCTTTTTAATCCTCATGTGTTGTAACTGAACTTGTTTTAGCTCCCAGAAGAAGCATGTCTTGCTTTTGTGTGGTCTCTGTTCATTTGGTAAGAATGGTACTGGCTAATGTACACACAACTTCTCAGCAAATGGAAGTATTTAGCTGGTCACTTGGTTAATGCAATTGCATTGGTTGCGGAAAAGTTTGCAAGATGGCAGGATGAAAAACGGGAATAACTCATGCCATGAAGGGCTGTTATAAACAGAGACACCACCTCTGGCTTAGGAGTCTTGGAGACACAAATTGCTAAAAGATGGGAAAAGTATTTCTGTGCAGCTGCCTGCTACATTGCTGTTGGCCATTGCTGGAGACAGGGCTGGAGCTGGGCTTTTACAAAGAACTGCTCTTTGGTCTGACCTACTATGCCTTTTCATCTACATCTGCTTTTATATTTTTTATGTGCAAAAGGATTGTAACAATAAATAGGCTATCAAGAAATTAAATTATATTGTGTTAGTCTGTAAGGAAAAACTAGCCCTTGAAATCAAAGGCCCCAGCCAAGGTTTTGTCCAGTTCTGTACATTGGTGTAGTTGGTGATTATCACTAATATATGTGAGGCATGAGCAGAAAACATAAATACCTGCTATGGTCTTAGATTCTTGCCAGGAAAAATTGCTTAATGAAGTGAAATCCTTTTGTTTATCTTGAAGCACCTCTTTGGTTCTAGCTGATTTTGTTTTAACTCTGTAAACTATTTAATTCTGCTTTAATTTTCTCCCAAGTAGCCTGTAATCTTTCCATGCACTTCAAGCAGAGATAGCAGGTAGTTAAACCTTGTCTGTGTCTGATTTGGAATACTTCTGCAGACATTTTTGTGCAAACTAAAAGACTAGATTGACTGTAGAAGTGAGCAGCTTCTGTTTATTTTTGCATGTTCCTACAAATAAACAACTAACAAGTGGTTCCTAATAAAGTATTAAGCATAATAAACAAAAAGGAATATAAACAAACAGTCTGAGCCTCTATTTGATATTTTTCTCTCCAGTGTCCTTTGAATCCAAGCAATGGATATGTGCAGTAAGTCAAGCAGATTTCTTGTATGCTGACTTTCAAAATGATAGTAGCTTTGGAATTCTTGGACCTGTCTTTGGAAACAAAGGTCACCACTTTGAAATTTTGCTGATGGTGTGAAAAGAGCAAACTATATTTCTTCTTTGTTGTCTTTGATCTTGTAGAAATCACTTCTCATTTGTTCCAGGGTAGATGAACACCACTCCAACGGCCCCAGGAAGTGAGAAGAGTCCAGGGATATGATCTACATAGTCAGCATGTCCCTCTTGACTCAGTAGACATCCCTTAAGCTCTGTGTTATGCTGGGAAGTTCCACCACTGTTGCACCCTGGATTGTGCCAAAAATACCTGTCCATGTTTACAAATCAGATTCTGCCTTGGAAAGATGAAACCCAGGATGTAGTGGAGCCCTCTGTGGGCAAAGCTGTGATTTGCAACTTTTGTCTGAGAAAGAGGCATCAAGTCCACAAGAAACAGCAGCCACCTTGTATATATTTTCTTCATGAGTATTTTCTTTCTATGGTAAGTACTTCAGTATTCTGACCATTTATTAAAATATAGACAAAGGAATTTCAAAAATATAGGAACTTCAGTGTTATTATAAAGCCTCTTAATTAACTCTCCCTCTCCTTTATCTTTCATCGTCTTTTAAGTGTAAGTCTGTTCTTCATACGGGTAACTGAAGTGAATGAAGCATGAATGTCACCCTTAAAATGGAAAATTTTCCTTCAGACCTTTTTTCATGTAGTGTTTTGGGGGTTCATGTTGCTGAGGATATTTAAGCGTAGTCCTTACTACAGTAACATTTATTCTGGAGTGAGCAATTTGTTTCATGCAAAATTTGAGATGTCTGGGGAAATGTTAATTTTGGGTTTCATGGTAAAAGACATGCAAATTACGTGATTTTTCCCCATTTTAGATTCTAGTCACAGGGTGGCCTGTCATCGAAGACTTGGTTAAGTCTTTCTCTCCTTTTTATCCAGGATGCTGGGTCTTCACTCTTAGATCAGTCACAGATCCTTCCAGTTTGGTATAATTTTTCATACCTTTGGTTTAGACACTAGTCTTATGTTTTATTTTCAGTGTGGTGCCGCCCATCGCATTTTTTTTTTCTAGTCCATTCTTTTGACTTCCCTCTGACTTTAGGTGAAAATGGGTGGAGAACAAATCTGCCGAAATTTTCTGGTGTCAAAGTCTCTTACAATCTTCCTTTCCACAGCCACTTACTGATGGAAGATACAGAATGATGCAATATATAAATCTTTTTTTGTTGCTTTCTATATATATCTGTAGGGATTCAGCTCCTCTGGGACTTTCACTAGTTCAACTCTTCAGCTTAAGATTATTTCTTTAATTTATTTCTGCTGCTGGCACAATGGCATGTTCTTTAACCACTACAACCCCAGCTTAAAAAAAATTCTCTTTAGCTGGTGACATGGTTCCAACAGCTTTTGCCTAACAGAACACATACTTTTACAGAGCTCCTCCTCTGGATATTTTTGTGTGTCTGGACAGAGAGCCCACTGAAAGGTATAACTGACTGCTACAGGGAGAATAGTTTGGCTGCAAGATAAGAAAATCAGTCTAGACAGATCTGTCTCAGCACACAGGATAAGATTATTTTGCCTATCTAAAATTCTGTTCCAATCATTTAGTGCATGTTTATGTTTTCAGTTATGACATCTTATTTCTTCAAGGATTTTTATGAGAAGCAGTCAGACTCGTCTAGCCTCACAACCTGCTACAAATTGTAGTATGCTTGAGATTTTAGGTCCCGTGCTCAGGGCTGTGAGCCTCACTAAAGTCATTTGCTTTCAATGGAGGAAAAATTTCCATATTCCTGATAAAGAAATTTAATGTGGGATAGCTGAAGAATTCATGTTTACTGTAGTATTTGGTGTTTTGAAATTTCACACTGTGGGGCATTGGATGCAGCGTGTGTCAAAAAGATTGGTGGGACTATTTTGGGAATGCTAAAGGCTAATGTGGACTATGTTAAGATACTGTACTGTTGCAGAAGCAATTAGTGCCTCTCGTGGGATAGATTTGTGCATACCATGAGAGTAACCCCCAACTATCTGCAAGACTAAACTTGTGGGCTGTTAGACAGAGAACCTATCATACAGTCTTGCACACATCTCTTTGACTGCTTTTTCACTTTTCCAGGCACTTCTTGTTGCCTGTAGACAGTCTGCCAAGGAATCTTGAGTTAGTGAAAAGTGAGACTACGTCCAGCAGCATTTTAGAAAACCTTGTTGGAAAGTGGCATAGCTGGAGTGACCGTGTTGAACTCAGATCCTCTCTGAAATAAGAATACAGCAGAAAAAGGTTTAGAGGAAGCAACAAAAATAGGCTGCTGTGTGAGGCAGAGACAGAAAGGTCAGGCTATTAGACTCTGTGAAGGAACAAACAAGGGATGATACAGTAGGTATAAGCAAAATTTTCCTTAGGTTCTGCAAAAGAATGAGCTCAAGGAAGTTACCGGTGGGGTTAAAATGGGAATACCCCTCAAACTGCTGAAACGTATCTCTCCAAAAAGCAAAGACTTTCAGAACTCATTACTCAAGCATGTGTTTTACCAGAAGTTGAAGAAGAATTTCTGCTGCTGCCTTAAATGGAAAATAACATGCAAAAAGTTATAAAACTTCGTGTTCCAGGATGAAAGTCAGACACTTCCTACTTAGGGTCAGGAAGACGCTTCCTCTGGAGGTACACTAATAAGAATTGTGCGTTACAGGATTTTTTAGCTTTCTGTCTCGATCCAAATACTGTCAGTGACAGTGATGCGCTAGATGAACCATTGTTTGGCAACTGCTAGTCTACTCTCTTCTAAATTTAAATACCCTTTTCAAATGTCTCAGACCCTGCTACCCTAAAATTCTTATTTTTATTTTGTCACATACAAGCATAAGAAATAAGAGGAAAGAGTTTCCCTGCTGATCTGAATACATACTTACTAACTTGTTTAATTAGGATTATGTGTGTGGAGACAGTTTTCTGATAGTTTCTTTTCCCTAAAATACTGTAGGCTAAATTCCATTCACCCTGGGTAACAAAAACCAACTTGAAGCAGTGGTCCCTAATCTAGTACTAGTGTATTTGTACATGTGAGAGCAATAAAACACCCCTGCATTTTTGCTCTGGTACTTACCCTGAGCAAGGAAACCCTCAGTTAATGGTGTTACTCACTCACCTTAGTGTCTGTCCTGACTTGAAGAGCTGGAAAATGAATGGGACATTGTCAGAATGGAGAACAGCAAGGTAACAGGGCATCAAGCAGTCATCAGTGCAGAAAGCAGAAAAATGCAATTAATCCTCTGAGTATGAGAAAAATCTGCTGTCATTTTCCACAAAATAACCTCAATCAACTGAAAATTGTTTCAGTTAGTTTTTTAAGTGGTAAAATATTAAGTGAGCATGGTCTTTCAGAGATACTGATTTCTGATCTGCTTTAAAAGGTAAATATGAAAAAAAGCTGTGTTTGGCACCTTCCCTGAAATACTTCTAAGGAAGAATCTTGTTCACAAGGTAAGCATCCTCTTTTCCTTGATCCTCTACACCAGATGATCTCTATCATCTCTCTACAATTTCTCCATCACTATGGTGGCAATGGCACACACATTTTGGGATGTATGGCAAAGCTTGAGTCATGGAAGTTGAGGTATGCAGTATAGAAAAAGGCTTTTGGACACCATTAAAGCTGTATCTCTGAGTGGTAAAACTGTATGGGATTATATCTCTTGTTTTATTAGATAGATTAATTACAGGGTTGCAGCCAGCACCCCACAGTTAAATCACAGGAGTCTTTCTTTTTTTTCAGTTTCTTGCTTAGTCTTTTCCATACTTAAATTGCTCTCTCAAAAGTGAACTTATTTTCCAGGTGGAGCGCTAAAATGAACTTTGCCAAACCACTATGCTACTTGAAGAAGTAACATTTCCTTAAAAATACAGATATATTCCTATGGTTTTATACAGTCCGTAATTCAGAATAGCTTGTGTTTACCACATCACAGCAATCATGGACATAGTGCTTTCCACAGAGGGTCTTTGTTATGTTTGAAAAATACCAATTTTGAAATCAAAGGATCTGGTTCTTGTTTATGTGGCTGTGCCAAGAGGCCTTCAAGTGGTTGCAGACATTGCACAGACCTCCTGGTCTGAGTGCTGAGGCCTGAGACCTTCACAGCATTGCCCGTCTCAGACTTCCCATAGTGTATGACTCACCTTCTGGCCTGGGTGCAGCAGAGCCCTGTGATCCCTTCCTGGGAGTGCACTGTGGAGTGCACCCCTGGTCTTTGGACCCTTTGATGAAACATTTCAGCTAGTTTCTCCTGGTGGTACCAGGTGAATTTCTTTACATTCTTAATATTGTCTCACCTGCATGTTACTATCTCACTGGCTTTTCTTTTTCAGGGTCTGGCTAGGTCATGATTTCAGATGTGTATTACTTCATCACTTGAAGTGCTGAATAAAGTTACCTTTTGTCTCATTCAGAGAAATGTGCTTGCCTGGCTTGTACACACTGGGTTTCCACCCATTTCAAATCAATGTCCCTTCAGTGTGGAGCACTTCTTCAGAAATTGTTGAGATGTTGAGCAAGGTCATAACTGTAGCAGCAATTTTCATTTCTTTTTGGGAGTGATCAGTGCTCCAGCAATAACTTATGGGTAGAGATGCTACTAATTTGCTGCCCCCTGCAGCAGGAGTTTTCATCCTTTACCTCTAATACTGATTTAGAACAATTTCAGATTAGTAAGGTCTGAGAAGAGCATGAATACCACTAATAAACATTTTCAGGTAATTTGCCCACATGTTAAAAAATTTCTCCTGGACTTCTGCCTGCTTGTATTCCAGCATTTGCCACCCAAGAGATATATATCCAGATATACCCCAAAAATACCTGTTTTCTCAGTGACTTTAAAGGAGCCTTAAAATGACTACCTGATTTGTAGAACACCAGTCAGATGATTTGCAGTCAGATGAATTATGATTGAAAGGGTAATGGAGACATAACTGGACCCTGTGAAGGGTCCACAAGGCCTTCCTGCACTTGGTGGTCTTATTCCTCTTCTTTGGAGGATGGAAGTATGCACAAATATTGCAAGAGACAAAACTAGAACTTTTAGCTTCATGTATTAGGCGGTCCTTATATATATATGTATATAAAAGAATTAATGGGCTAAGTTATTTAATCTGGCTTTTAGCTTAATTTCTGTTTATATGGTGACAATTTCCATCTTATCTCAATCGTTGTTCAGCTGTAGTATTTTCTTCACTTTGCAGCCAACTTACTGAAGTCCTTTGCTGAGGAAGGTTTTGAAATATTTTATTTATGGGTCCATTCTGTCACCCTCAGACAATATTTGGAGATTATGTAATACGTCTCTACATAGCATTACTATATTTTCCTATGCTTTGTTATTTTCTCTATACTTTTCTCTTTAAAAAAATATAAAGCATAATAATTATGTTATTTTGTGCTAGAATTCTGTAAGAAGACACATGAAAGCTCTGTTCCATTTTTGAAGTTTTTAGATTAATTCCTACAGTGTAAAAGGTCTAAGTAAGTTCTGATCAATTCAATTGAGTGTCTAAGTAACTCCATACTTCTTAACGCTTGTTATATCTGGATTTGTCATTTCAACGTGGGTTTGAGACTATTTTCATTGTTAAGAAAAGAAGCAACTTTTTTTAGAATTCTTCAATGGCTGAGTTCACAGTTAGCATGACATATGAGACTCGTTTCCTCATTTGTTACTATTTAAAATGTATACTTATCTTCCTCCTCTTCCTGAAAAAGTTTTGTTTCTTGTAGATTCTCTGCCCAAAAGCCTCTGTAAGAGCTAATGCAGCTCCTTAATCTGGCAGACAAGTGTGCAGTCCTTTTGAATAATGAATAGGAACAGTTGATGCCTGTGAAGGTCACGTCTCCATGGACATGTGGTAGGGGTTCCTGTGGCAATGTGTGCATGTTCTGTGCACCAGCCAGGCACTCAAGGTTTCCTTATAGTCAGTGGAGAGGCATGGGCACTTTTTGGGTGCATTTCATCAGCACTGAAGGCAGAAATGTTAAAGATGTGGATGGGTTGCTCTCTGTAAAGGGGAAGTTAAAAGAATCCTCTGCCTGTGAGTTTCTCTTGTTCCCTGGTCCTGAAGTCAATCCCTGCCTTGTTCCAGGCGTATCTCAACCTTCTCAGATCTGCAGTACCTACCTACAGCTTTGGTTACAGCTTCCAGAAGTGACTGGGGTGCAATGCCCGGACATCCTGCTTGGTGGGAATAGGTATTATTCACTTTATGGAGCTACATTCCCTGGGTTCACGGATTCCTCCTTCACCCCAAGCTTTGCATCATGGCTATGCTCAATTGTAGAGCTTGTTCTGCACTTAGAATATTTGTAAATTACGCTGCATTGCACTGGTTGGAAGTACAGTGTTTTTCATCCCAGCTGCCTCTACTTCTTTATATCAATGCTATTGTGTGATCTCCTGGACTTTTGAGATTTGCATATGTAAAAACTGTTACCCTGGGTTTAGTCATTCTACAAAACTGCAAGAAGATGCAGTGTGTGAAGAATAGGAATACTGATTTGCAGAGTGCTATTTAATGAAAACTTGCCAAGTGTATCTTCTTCTAGAGATTTAATGAAATCCAAAGTTGTTTGTGATGACCATATAATTAAAAGGAAAATGTGCTCTTCTCTGGTGGTCACTGATGTATTGATATGGTTAGTTGTCGCAAATTAAGTTGCATCTGAAATTTTGTTTCCTTCATTGTGTTTGCTGGAAGACCAACGCAGAGTGTTTTAATGTGTTTCCTCATCTTAGATTTCATTGAGCTCCTTTGATTTCTATTACCTGAGGTTTGTAAAATAATTCTGGTTTTTTGTTTGTTTATTTTACTTTGAATATCTGATATACTCCCAACCTGAATTCCACAACATTTTATTATTCTTATTTCACATATAATTCTTTGTTTTCTCCAATTGTTGTTTTCAGAAAGTGTCAGTAAAATAATGCTTTCCCTCTGTAGAAAACTGTCTGCTAAATGGAATATTATTTTCAGTCTTGGAGGCAAAATAACTGCTCTCCAGTTGCTTTAGAGCAAATGTAGTTACACCATTTTTCTAGTTTCTTTTTTTTCCCCTGACAGAATCGTAGGTAAAATAGTGGATTTGATTCCCAGGAATTTCTAAAATATGTCAGAGATTTTTTTTTCTCTTTCATAGCTTTTACGAAGGAAAATTTCTCCCAGCAGGGGAAAAAAAAAAAAGCCAAAATTTTGATGCTCCTTCTATACTTTTTTCAAGCAATGCTTCTACTCACAGTCTCCCATATTGACTTTATAGTCCAGCCTCTCTCTGTGATAAATCTATTTGATAGAGTTATTTGGCTAAAATATAGCAATTTACAGGCAAATGGTGTTCTTAAGATTTAGCAACTGGTTAATTAAATACAGTGGTCCACTAGCTAAATCATATATGATTTTAATATAATCTCTGTTTTTTTCTAATTTGTCTTTTCCTTGTTCTGTTTGTATGTTTAATTAAAGCAATCCATTTTGGGTATAAATGGGAGATAAGTTATGAGGAATGCATGAGCCCAAGCTAAGCTCTGCTGCACCATGTTGAAAGCATAGAACATGGTCAAGGCTCTCCAGTGATTCTCTTCCTGCTCAGAGAAAGGTTTGGGGATTTTTCAGAACTTGTACTTTGCTGGTCTGCAAGAGAGCTGCTAAAGACACGGATGGAAGCATCAGTACTGACAACAGTTTTGGTCTGAACTGTACAATAGTCTTTCGTCTTTAAAATAATTTTTCAGTGTTGGTGGTTTAGAGCAGACAGGTTGTTACGTTATTGGTGTTGCAGGGACTTCTTCAGAAAACAAACTAAACACAGAGGGAAGAAAGGTACAGAACCCGAGTGTGGACATCTAAACAAGAGCTTCATCTTCCTACACAAGTATTGGACAAGAAGACGCTTGAGTATTAGTGCCCTACTCTGAATTGTCCTTGAGAGTGACTTTCCCCTTTCCACCGACTGCCAAGGGATGTAGGAAGGCTGTTTTTCTAATTTAGGCACCGAAGTCAGGTACTAGCAATTGGTAAAACAGGAATGGTGACATAGTAATGGGTTTGTCCTTATGAATTTGTCTGTGAGATGTGCTGCCGAGTAAATACTTACTGACAGTGGTGTTAATGAGGACTCATCAAGTTTAGAACAGGAAATTGGAGCTGATATCTGGGTGCCACCAATCTCTGGAATACTGAATTCGTTGGAATTGATATTTCACCCATTGCTATGCAATGCAGCAAGATATACACTCATCTTGTCCTAGCCTTCCTGATTGGTGCTCTCTGCGAGCACTTTGGGATGTGTAGGGAAAAGATGCTCAGATCCACAGTTTAAATTTACCCCACTTGTAAGGAAAGAATTCAATTATCTCCATTATTGCAGGGAAACACAGAGGTGAATGGAAGATGTTACTAAGAAATGAACATGGAAAGCAATTTGTCGTTTTCATGTCCAAATCTGTATGACAGTGATACTCTCTTAATTGAAAACTGTGTTTTTCTGCAAAGGAAAAAGAAAGCCTGTCTTTTCTACCCTGCAAAGTTCATTTTGGTTGCTAAAGAAAAGAGTATTTGAAGAGACTTTAATGATTATTGAAGTCTGCTTTTACTGGGAGTTTCCCCTGGATCTCTCACAATAGAATTATATGGTGGACTGAGTAACTGATTACTATTAGCTATTGCTGGATGTATCCTTATATTTTCCTTGAGATCAGAGTTCACACAAATGGATTTCCAGAATTCTTAACTCAGAGGAAGAGAGCTTGCCAAGGGGTATATCTGAGGGCATGTCTGGGCTGTGCATGGTCTTGCATTAGCTCTGGATATGTGCCTGTTCCTGGCTCCAAATCTGGTGTTTTTGGAGTTGATTTAGTGATCCACCAGAATCCTTTGTGCATATGCTCCCATTATGCAGATACATTATCCCCAGATTTTCATGTAAAACCTTTGGGTAGGAGGTAATAGAAAGTGGCTTATGAGGTTCAAAGTGATGTCTTATTCCTGAAGAGAATGAAACAAATTTTAATGGAGTTATCCAGAAGCTTAAATATTCATACTTTGCATAAGGGAACTTCTCACAGATCTTGCCAGAAACAATAAGACAGCTGGCATAAAACAGTACGCAGCAGATGACCCACAAGCTCCCCTGAACTTTTACTTGAATCACCTTCTAATCCTACTGCCACCACTGAACTCGGACTGCCATCTTAAACGAATACAACTGAGGAAGAGGGATCAGCTACCGACCAAGGCTTTCTTTCCCTAATTTTGCATTTGTACCTGCAAGTGCTGTTCTGGCTGTCCTAGCAAGGTGAGATCAAAGAAGCACCTTCCCTATATCCAGGGGAGATTAGTTGCTGAGGGGGTATGCTTTCTTAAAGTATTTTTTTTTTCCCTGAGGTTGACTTGTATGAGTCAGCCAGACCCAGAAAAGGGAGAGCATGTGGGTGTGAGAGGTTTGCACAAAATTATTGCACTGTCTCAATATTCTGTGTTTCTTGTCATCTGTAGTTTCAGAGAATCCAAAAATTAACCTTGGATTGGAAGCAAAGGATAGTTCTTAAATGCTTATTTTTCTTGTGTACTGTCATTTTCTGTGATGCTTTTCTGGAAGTATACTTAACTGACTTCAAAAACATTTGAGATATGATTTATACAGAGAGGATGGCAGGAGCCCCTCCCTCAAAGCACCATGTGCAGAAGTGCCATGTTTGGCTTGTCGTGCAGGAGAAGAGAGAGATGGATGTTTGCATCTTCTATCTGGGCAAAATGCTCCTCAAGACATTGTTATTGTATTTTTGGGAGGGGGGTACTGTGTGGCTGGCTCAGGAGTCTTTGAGAATAATATTAATTATTGTTTAAATGTGGCCACTTGAAACATGTGAGAGCAGCTTCTAAATGAAGGAGACAGATGCAGATATCATTTGGTTATCTGACAAGAGCAGTGTAGGTAGAAGGGGAGAAATAAAGTTGGAGTGCAGACACAGTGGATTTCCCTGAAGAGCAAAAACTTCTGGAGTTTTCAGCAATTTCACTCATAATCTAGAAATATTTTGGTGGCAAAAGAATAATGGCCAACGCCAACAGCAGGGAAAAAGGCCATTTATTTAGGAACAGTGAGTACCACCAAAAATGAACTGGGAAACAATAACGGAGAAACAACCTGGAGTATAGAGTGATGAGAAGCCAGGTGAAATAAAAAAAGTTTTACAGCACAAAAGAAAACAGAAGACACAGGTGAGAATATATGACAGGATGGACAAGCCAGGGAAAGGGGCTTAAGAGCTGGTTATTTACTTTCAGAAAAGAAGAACACAAGAAAGAATAATAGTGGTAATTGTAGCAGTGAAGAAACAGGCTAAAACCGGAAATAATTAGAAGAAAAGGGATTTTTTAAGAAAAGTAGGGTTAAAGAAATGTCCTGGGAGATCAATCGGTAAATAAATTTAGTAAAGTACTAGAAAGAAAAATGGAAGAGTGAAAAAGAAAGGCAGAACTAATAAGGAGAGTGAACAAGTAAAGGAGAACAAAGTCAAGGGAGAGAATTTTTGTGCTCTAGGAAGCTTGATTCTGATATATTTTGCTATAAAGTGTCTTTAATATATTGAACAGAAAGCACAAAGAAAACTTTGGGGGGATTGGGGAAACCAATCTGGCTGTCTCTAAAAGATGGTGATGCTCCCCGAAGCTCTGCAATGGGGATGGCAAAGGGTAGCTCTGAATTGTCAACCCCAACAAGTAAGCCTCACTGACCTTTGCAAACTTCTGTAGGGACTTTTACCAGGCCCTCTCTGCCTGGTAACAGGGAGACAGTGTTTCAGTTTTTAAGGTAGAAAAACAGTCTCAAACCACACCTAGAAACCTGGTGAAGTCAAACCACTTTCTGGTTTGACCACCATATATCCTTATGTGCCAAAATGGGATGAAGTGAATTAGGCTTACCAGAATGGTACTGAACACAGAGAAGGAAAAATAAGGGGAAAAGAATAGAATAATAAAATAATTTAAATGAAAAGGGGCCTCTGCACACCTCCAAAATAGAACTAGTACTGCAACCCCAGGCACCTTGGTGATGCTCCGCAGGAATCACTCCAGTATACCAGCGTCTGTCTTGGTCTGAGGAGCCTGAAATCACACACAGTATTCCACATCAGGTTTTGCAGCAGAGGCAGAGGCTTTGGGGCTTATGACCAAAAAGCCCCTGAAGGTTATGAAGAGAGCACAAATGTTGGAAAATATCTGTAGCTACTCTGTTATTAAATCTTCAAAATATAGGCATTTCCATTTTAGCATAACTGCATTCAGTGTCGTAACTCTGATCCAAGGAAAACACTAACAGTCTAAAAGCACGCAGTTGAAAAATTATGCCCACTTAAGAAGTAATTTCTTTCATTTGATATTTAACTGTTTCCCTTTCTCAGTTTCCAGAGGGCTGTTTGTAGGGAAAGGAAGTTTTGCCGTATCACATGGATGATATTACTGAGATTGAAAATAGCAAAATGCACCAGCCAAATTCAGCATTACCTTGTGCTCAATCATGCTGCTGCTTACCTACTCTTTTACTATGAAATAATACAGTTTACTGTCATATATTTATGGTTCACCCACTTTTGATCAAAGAAAACCCTCTTACTTGAGGCAAGAGAAAAGTCTATTAAACACAGACACAGACAAAAAATGACTCGGGATATTTGTCTTTTTCGGGGATGATGTTAGAGTGTGGAGTCAAAACTTCATTCAGAGTCTGCCTTGAGGCCCCTTAGGGTTATATTTTTTTAAAAAGCAGCCAATAACTCTCGCCTCCAGAATGGCAAAACTCATTTCACTGACTCATCTTTCCAATAACAGTCACATCATCCCTTTGAAAACAAGCAAACCCAATGACCAAATCCAAACAATTTCCTTGAATGGAGTGTCAGTGAGAGACTGAGCTTTTATTTTACCTACTAGCTCTACAGTGACAGTCAGAGGTGCCTGGGGGGCACCTCAGGGGGTGAGGGAATGCACATGAAATAAAACTGTGGTAGGTGCTACCTTATGGCATTAGTATCCCGATACCCTTAAGCAAACCCTGCTGTTATCACATGGAACTTTTGCTCTGCATTACCCAATGCATACCATTTGCATTCCAAATACCCATGACATAAATATTTGTCATCCTCGCTTGATTTGCTACGAGCTGTATAAGCTCTTCAGGGCTGTGCCTCGTGATCTGGACACTGGCTTCATTTAGTCAAGTTTGGGTCCACTTCCCTATGATTTCTCCCGTGACTTTTGACCATCAGTGAAGTTTCTCTGTACTTCAGCTCATGACTTATAAAATAGGAGCCAGGGCTCCTGCTGGCCAAAGAAAAAGCCATTAACCCTTATGAGGATCTTGCATACCCAGGTAAGAGGTTGTATCCAGAGGATTTAGGAAGACCATTAGATCTGTTAGAATAAAAAGCTGATATATTATGTAATGCCAGACATAGCTCTCTCTGACTGGGGATGCCCATTTCACCACGTGCACAAATACCCACCAAGCAATGATAGAAATGATCTTCAGTTTCTCCGTACAAACATATATACATGCATTAATGCTTACGTACTTACAGTAACCTGATCTAGTGGAAGGTGTCCTTACCCGTGACAGGGGGGTTGGAGCTAGGTGATCTTTAAGGTCCCTTCCAGTCCAAACCATGATTCTATGATTTACCAGCTGTCTTTCAAAAAGCTGTAGAAATAGCCACTTTCTGTGTCTCCTGTTGTCCAGTTAATAAATTTCTGAACAGTATTAAATGCTCACGATTATAAAAGGCTCATGATAGAGATATTGCAAGCTAGATACAGAGTATGACAGGTATGAGGTCGCATGCAGTTTTTTTGCATAGTCCAGTGTACCTGAAAGAGCATCTTTAACCAAAGAAAATGTTCACATTTACTACAGGCAGATCAGTAGGTGTGGGACTGGCCTGTATACATAAGGATGACCTGCTACATGACAGGAAAGATTTAAGACTCTCTGTAATCTGGTCATGTTAGTACAATTTCGTCTTGGCTTGTGGAACTGAATAATAACCTGTCTTACAGAAAGGATGCTGTGAAGAGACACTGTTTTTTAACCACCTTCACTAATGCATATGAAAGATAAGAGAGTATCTCCCACCATCAGTGCAGCAGAAATCAATACATTTCTTCACTGTGGTATCTGCTAACACCAAAATACAAGACACAATTGTTACCTTCTCCTGAGTTGATATCAGTGTGGCCATTTTCACAGTGATATTCCTTGAGAAGCAGAGAGATGATTTTCAGGGTATTGAGGTCTTTGTCATCATTCTTTTCTTACGGATTTTTTGTTGAATTTTAAGTTCACAAAGTGAGGGATGAGAAGCACAACTTGTACATGGAGAGAGCAAAGGCATTACTTTTTCAGTCTCAGGGTCTTTCTCAAGATATTTTAAGATCAAGATATTTTCAGTACATGGCAAAATAATTGGAGGTGACGTTTATCCTTTCTAGAAATTTTCAGTGGGCCATGGCTATTTCCATAATGCTTACTTCAGAACTGAGCCAGTTCCACACAGAAGAAAATTTAAAACAAAAGTTTGTCTCTTTTCTCAGTGCCTCTTCTTTCTCAGACTTCAGGAGGGTTTGCTTGAAACACAACGATTTTGCAGACAGCATGAACATTATGTCAGTGTTGGCAACAATATATGATATCGTTGTTTCTTGGAAGGTGGTTTCTTTGGGGCTGTTTGTGTTGTCTTGCTGTGTCCCTTAGTCCCCACCCACACCTGCTGCTGTGTCTGCTCTGAGCAATGGAAAGATTGATTTTGTCTAATTTTACCACCCACTCTGAAGCTGTTGGTTCATAACCTCTGCTGAGACTCTCTACTTCATGCCAGATTTTGTGAACGGCAAAGCAGCCTAAAAGCCAGCTTCTCAAATGTTGAGCTCCTTCTTTATAAAAAATTCCTTACAGAAAATTAAACCAATCACCCTCTGAACTCACTATATGTATGATGGTGGCCTATATTGTTTATTTAATTTTCCTTGTTTTTCTATTCCTGCTCACATATTTGTACATATGCACATATACACACACACACTCTCCCACATTTTGAGGACTAGCAGAGCAACTCAATGTTCTCATTCTTATCCCCTCTATAAGCTGTGGAATTGTTAACGACACCAACAATTAAATCAATATCACAGGTGTCTGACTGGGAACTGCTGAAACCAAAACTCAAAGACTGTAGTTCCAGATGCTTTACAAACTCCATCTGTTTCTGCATAGGGCATCCACATCTCATACTTTGAGGTCGTTCCAAAGGCACCACAAAGAGAGGCTTTGCTTTTTGGGAAAGAAAATAATACAAGAGGTTTTTGAAAAAATATTAAGCTTACTTGCTAATGAAATAAAAAGGTAGGGGCTGGAGAATAGCTGCAGGATTTATCTGCATCCAGGTCCTGTTTTGTTTCCCACGGGAAATAGAGGTCGTGTTGTATTTCCTGAAAATCATGCACCACACTGAGTTAAATAACATTTCGGCCTGGTAGGAGCTGCCTATGTGTGTCGGTGCAGCCTAGAAAGATTCACAGCTGCAGCAGCCCTGCTGCCTGTGCCCTGGCTTGTAGGACCCCAGGGTAGGCTGCCTCTGGCTCCCTGCTGCTACCCTGCTGACAGCACTGCAGGAATCCCCACTTGGCCAGCTTTTGGGAGCTGCCAGACCTAAGTAATGCTAGAACTGAATGAGAAGGGAATGGAACAAATCAAGAGCTTTGTGATCTGGGTCCTATTCAGTCTTGCCTTTCCCCAACTGAATTCGGTCAGTACCAGACGAGTTTACTAAAAGTGTCACAGCATGTTTAAAGGCCAATCATTAGTCACACTGGTGCAGAGCAGTGTGGTGAAACTAATATGAGGCTTGATTCATAACCTGGATTAACAGGGGATACTTTTGAATGAGAAGGTAAAAGGGACAACTCTAACATGAAAGGGTACAGAACACTTAACAACTGTTCCTCTCCTGCGGAGAAATCAATTTGTGGTATATGAAACTGAATTAAGATGACAGTTCCCGTCATCATGTGAAATAACATGTGACTTGGTGTTGAGAGTTATCTCCATCAAGGGCAGTCTTCATACAGATATTCCCTGCTTTATCGAAATCTTAAAGCACGTGAAGCTGGGGAAGATGAATAAAAAGTCTCTACAACTCGATTTGCTTTGCAGAGGAAGATTTCATGCTAAAGCTGCTGGCCTGAATGAGACACAAAAAACAAAAATGACTTGTTTTAAAGCTCTAGTGTGAAAAATGGAGCAGCTTTGCCCTGTGCTTTGACCAGTTCTACAATGAATGGTGACATTTGACAGTCCTCTCACTGTGAAGGGAAGTTTAACACAACTGTGCTGGCATCTTAAAGGTCAACTGTCCCTCTCTGACATTCCCTTCTTTAGTAAGAGAGCTCGCATCACCGCATGTGGGAGCAGTCATGTTCATCTCAGGGTCTGCCCCTAAATAGCCCTCAGTATTGTGCACAGTTGCATGAATCCATTAACACATCCCTCTAAAATGCCCATAATTTTCATTGCAAGATCATTTAAAGATCAAGTATATTTAGCCCCATGCAAATCTTCATTCCTTTTCATTTTTAATGTGGATAATTCTTTGCATTATAAATACACTGAGATTGCAGGAAGAGCTCACAGGATCATGGAAATGCTGGTTGCAAACGGCTCTAGTCTGACTTTCCACTTAAAGCAGGAGTATCATCAATTCTGGGTTACATCAGAAGTAGCTTTGCACAGCCAAGTCTTGAAAACCTTCAAGCCTGTAGATGCCACTGTGTTTCTGGATCCTTGTTCCAATACTGCACTACCTTCCCAAGGAAGAATTTCTTAATGCCAGAGGCAAGAAATCCCATAGCGATAATGGGATTTTTTATTTGTCACATGGATAGAGTCCTCTATTTGGGACACACTCAGCTGACTGGTACGAGTTGATGTTGCCTTTCAACAGTGTGAATTACAAACCTGGTATGAACTTAGATGGCAAAATTCATTCCTGCAACGATTTGTAGCAAACAAATTGATAGTGCAATGAGGTTGTTAAACCATACTGAGAACTTCTGTTTGCCTTTCACTGCGCAAATTGGTGGGAGTCCTAGGAAGAGAGGTCATTTTGTGTGGTGTGGAAAGCTTAGGGTTGTTGCAGTTTGTGTTGCTGGACGGGGAGAGAGGCATCTGACTCCCTGTTTCTTTCTCAGACCTTTCGCTGAGCCACTGGCTCCCTACAGAGCAAAAAGGTGTTCTTCAGAGAGGTCTCTAACCAGGACCCTGCATCTAGGCTCCCTCAATGGCTTCTTTAGTTACCACATATCAGCTGGGCTGCCATCAGCTATATACATGGCTATATGCATGATGTTGTCGTCTTCAGCCATCAGGTGATGGGATCTAGTGGTAGCTAGTGCTGGGTGGCATTACTTGCCATCAGAGTGGGCTAGGAGCACTCTGTGGTGTCACAGCTCTCCTGCTGTGCTGTGGTGTGGGGAGGTGCTGGTAGTTCTACTGGAGATGCTGGTAGGTCGACTGGTGGATTTACAGAAATGTGCTTCATTTCTTGTCTGTGGCTGTAGTGAAGTATTGCTTGCACTCTTAGGCAGCTGCAATGGAAGAGGGCTGCATGTCTGTGGTAAGTGAAAGGATCTCTTTGTGCAGCTAATCTTGCCAAGTGTTGTGGAGTTTGTCATGATGCTTATTTGCTACCTAATGCAGATCAGTCACTCAGCATAGTCCATGAGTGTTTAAATTCAAAAATTCCCTAAATGCTTCACCTGGTCTGACTGGGAGAAAAAAAACAAAAGAAAGTGCATAAAGCAATCTAGTATCACTACCTGTAATAGAAATCTTCCCTATCTGATGTACAAAAAATCTCGACAATCTTTATTTATTGCTTGCTTGCATCTATGTAGTTGCTTCTGCTTCTCCATTAGGGGAGGAAGTGCCAAACTGCTTCCTCTGCCTGGCACTGCCTGTGGGTTTTCTCCTGCACCCCTCTACAGAGGAACTGGTGCAAAATTTCACTTCTTCTGAGATGCCAAACTTGGGGTTTTGCACACATAGGATTTACAAGTTTTATAGTTTGTAAAAGTATCAGGGGCTGCCATGATTTAACCATCATGGAGGTCAAACCTTTCAATTTTCTCCATAGCTTGTGCTTTAGCACTCTGTTGAAGGACTGTACCCACTCCTGGAGCCATGTGTGCAATTCCTGTTGACTTTAATAAAAACTGTACTGGGTATCTGAGACAGAAGTAATTTCATAATATTGTTTTCCTTTCTGCCCCATATTGCTGTATTCCGTAGCATCTGTTTAATAAGCTTCTTTCTCCCACTGGAGATTCTCCTCAATCCACAGTGGACTGATGACTGCAAGCCAACTGACTTTTTTAGTTTGAAGTATTTTAGCTGAATATTTGGGTCATGAAGAGTGAGATCCCAGACATGAATTTGCTTTATAGATATTCACCTGCCTCCACTGAATTCTTCACAGGATTCAGCTTGCAATGGTCACCTCAAAAGTTCATGTGGTCCTTTTTGGTTTTGTTTTTTAATGGCAGGAGAGACAGTTACATCCCACTTAAAGCTGAGTTTTAGACACCTCCGGAGTAAAAGCTGCTGATCAGATGAATTTCCTCCACAGGCCACACTGTGATTGCCAATGTGAGCTACAACCATGCGCTGTGTGGAAACTCAGTTTGCTTTCCCCTGAGGCACGAGCTGGGATCACACTGCTGCGAGTGTCACTGTCATGTAGAAGTGCTCGGAGATGAAAATGACAGTGCCTGTGTCGTGACCTCTGCATTTCTCAGGGAGCAACGGGGCTGTTGAAATGGCAGGGACACCTGGTCATGTGGCCACACTTGCTGGAGATTAGGGCCTTGTCACACCCTGCAGCCTCTGCTCTGCAGCCCCTGTTCAGTGGGACTTGTGCCTGAGGCACATAAGGAGCAATTATTCCTTGAGTGGGCAGCTGACAAATATTTCAGTCAAGATTTCAACTGGAACTTCTTGGTTGTTTTTATTTTAATTTCCTCCATTTTTGAGCATTGTAGTGCAGATGTTTACTTCCAGTCATACATCAATCTGGACATGAAGGTTTGTTTGAGGTGTTTGTGTGTTCAGGCCTGTTTGCTTCTGTTTCCCTTTAGTCCTACCATTCCCCCAAAAATTCTGCTGTCCTTAGGAACCCTGAGGGATTTTCCTGGACGTTCTCTAGAGGAAATGTACATGTCAAATTGTGGAGATATAACCACTCCCTGGGACTGATCTCTGCTAACACAGCTGTCATTTCCCTTGGATGGCAGGTCTTTCTGGGTTGCTGTCAGGGAACCAAGCATTTTCTTCCCTTTTGTCCTCCCGTGCAGACACAGACATACTGGAAGCAGATGATGACTACAGGGCAACGGAAACCTTTTCAAAGACAGGTGCTTGCTGCCCTAGGCATGAAGCGGGCTGGTTTTCAGTGAAGGCTTCACTGATGCTCGCAATAAACAAAAGTTCAGTTAGGAGGAGGCTTTCCTTCATATATAAGAAATTAATTGCTTTTCAAATTGAATTTATTTTCTATGGAAATGTCATTTCTAAGGGTGAGTGGCTGATGAAGCCTTTACACGCTCCATGACTAATCCAAACTCTGCCCACATCTGTTGTGACTGAACATTTTACCAAGTCACGGTTGCTCAGTGACTTATGTTAAAAGAGCGTAGGTGACTCAGTTGAAGTGCTTGCGACCTCATGGTGAAAGGTTATGTCACGGTTGGCCTCAATTAAGTGAATTACAGTAGGGGTGGATGTATCTTCTGGAGTAAGACCTCCAGTCATGGGTTACAGGGGCCAGCCAGGGCAAGCCAAAGGAACTTCTGCTGCCTGTATTAATGTCAGATCACTTGCATAGTCCAGGAGATGGTGGTAATCCAGTGCCTGCTATGTGCACTGCATCCAAGTGAAATGATGAGGAAAAAGAGACACTTTGGAAGGACTTTTCCTGGGTAGCACAAGGCCAGGAACTCCACAGGGATGAGTCTGTGTTCTCTTTCAGTCCTGTTCAAGCTTGAGGAAGCTGCTCATGCAGGCTGCTTGCACTTTTCCATCAGAAATATGGAGCTGTGGGAAACATAGACCTCTCTCAGTTTCTGTACCCACTGCATGTCAGATAGGATTATAGAAGGATAGGAATATGGAAAATTTATTTTGCTGTGTAAATTTGAAGTTCATCTTTGCTTAGGAAACAATCAACTTAAAAATGATGGATTTTAACCTATGGGATAGCTGAGATTTTTATTGAATGCTTCATGATTTGCCCTACTTTGTCTTGGATGCTTCTTCCAGTAATTCACAGTTTAAACGTGTAAAGAATGGAGAAAAGTTCTTGAGAACAACATATATAATCAATATGCACTGAGGGGGTAGAACAACTTTTTAGCGGCATTTAGTCCCAAAGAGAGAGTAGGAGTCAGAGACAATCCACCAGGCTTCACTGTTGCTAGCAGTGTTGACAAAAATAAAGGCTAGCAGGGTCCTACTATAGAGAGTAGAAAGGAAAGGTGTGCTCCAGATACATTCTCGTGGTATTTTGGTAGTTGAAATCAAACAAAGGGAGAAGGAAGAGGACAGGAAGTACTACTGTGTTGCCTTCGCCACACCGTGACACCCCATAAAACAAGGAATGGGAATCCCTGAGCTGGGAAACCCAGAATTAATGGATGTGCTGCTGAAGGTCAACATCCATGGACAGGACCGAATTGTGCTTCAGCCTAAAAAATTATCAATGCCCACATTCAACTCTGTAGATGACTACAAGCATTTTGGAAGTTAATGGTATCATTCTATCAAGATCATGTGGCCTGAAGATCTAGGCTAGTCCTGGCTTCGGCCCTGTAATAGGGTGAGTATGGCAAGAGTGCGTGGGGCTCCATTATTGGGCAAGGCAAGTCCCTAATGTGTTTTTTCATAATATTTTAGTGATGGAATAATAACTATAGGACTTTGCCTAAGATTTGATGTTGCTGAGGAACATGCTTATCTAATTGCTGTCAGGCAAACTCTTGGTGTATAAGGGCAGTCAAATGAAATATCCCCCTGCCGGTATTCCAACAGTTTAGCTCTTGCTCTGTTATTTTCTAAATTTATTTTGCAACCAAAGCAAAGCCATTGATTTTCTTAAATCATTCTCCTGACTAAGCAAGGGGCTCTGTTATCTCTGAGCCAGGGAAGCATTCCGTTCGTATCCATTCTGGATGGTGCAATGATTCATAGACATTCTAAAGAGAAAAAAGCTCAAAGTGAGCAAATTAGTTTAAATTCACAGGAATCAGGCTGAGTTAGCTGCTCCAGATCACTAAGATGTTGATGTGTTGGTCCGTGTCACTGAATTGATGGATCCCAGCTTTAAAGCTTCCACACACTCCTAATTTTGTCGTTCCCCCAAATCAGAACCACAGGTGACTTCTTTGTAATGGTTTCTGGTAGAGTTGCTGCAGAGTAGGTGTTCAAAGTGCAGAACTAATTGTACAGCTCAATGCTGTGTATTAGATCTAGCTTTTTAATAATTGGAAGAGAAAATGGAGCCTATTTGTCTACAGACCCTAAAGGCTTGAAATCCACCTTAAAACAACTATCTCAGTTTTGTGGCTCAGGCTACTTCCTCATGTGATCTCAATAATTGCTATTTAGTAATTATATTGCATGAGTAACATAATGGGGTTTCTTTATTATCATGAATGTCTATGACCAGATGTGTTGCTTTTGTTACTTGATTTTAATTGACTTCACATTAGGAACAGGGCTCATGTGAATTTGCCCCAGGCACTTGTAATCTAACTTGGGTGTCACTGCTGTGACACTTAAAGGATGTGGCAGGAGCATAACATTGACTTACATGAGACACTCCAGGGAAAAGACGTGAAGGAGGTGAAGGGAGACACTTTCACAGTGCCTAGCTGGGAAAGGCAGAGTCTTCACATTGTCTCATGCTCCATGGGCAGCACTGAATCCTCTCAAGTCATCTCTGACCAGGTGCTGGCAGGATGTGCTCACCGGCTTTTGCAGCAGGAATTAATTCCCATGTTGGGTCAGAAGAGCCAATTACAAGTCCCTTCTCTGTCTTAAAGGTCACCAGGATGCTGAAAGCTGAGAAGTGAGTTGTAGCCTCTTGACTTTGAATGCCCACTTGTTCCCTGCATAACCCCTGGCAGAGGCCTTATCCTGAGATCTGTATCCTCTTAGGATGGCCACAGACTAGGTGTCAAAACCCTGCCTGCCTCTGCACCAGCTCTACAGCTGTAATCTTACAGGACTCATAGACAGAAGTTTGTATTAGGTTAGAACAGCAACCAGAGATTTCTTCTGCTTCTAACATGCTTACTGCTTCATTTGAGGATGGGTAAAACAGGGATTTCAGCTTCCAGGGGAGCATATACTTGGACTTTTCCTTCCATTTTTGAGGAGCAGCTTTAACCACAGGTCCATTCAGCCAGGGTCATTCTCAGGAGCCCACCTAGAATGAGGAGAAAAAATGGTAAAAGAGGAGACCTTTGATCCAGCTGACCTGTTGTCCCCTCTCTTGTGATCATGGTTCAGATACGTCTCTGCTTGGTTGCCAGACAGAGCCCTGTATTCCAGTTCCCCTGTACCCTGCCAAGTAATAGCAGAGAGGAGCATCTTTGAGTCCCCCATACCCTCCACATGCAACTAGCTCTGACTATGAACTGTTTCTCCAAAGCGATAGGTATATTTATTAGCATGGATTTACTCCCTATGTTTTGCAGCTGGGACAGAAAATCCCATGTGGCTGCTCAAGATGAGGGCTGAATGGTTAGACAGCAGCTCTTCAGAAGAGGACCTGGGATTCCAGTGGACCCCAAACTGAATATGTCATCGGTGTGGCCTCACAGAGACGGATGCATACCGGAATATACAGAAAGAGAGGAAGGGAAGGGACTAGTCCCCTCTACTTTTCACTAGTGAGATTGCATATCAATTACAGTGCCTAGTTTAGGGACACCAGCGTAAGAAAGACGCTGAAAAGCTGGAACAAGTCCAGCTGAGGGACACTAAGATACCCAGAGAGCTGAGATTAGACTGGAGAAGAAAAAAGCTATGGGCTGTTTTTCAAACCTAAAAGGGAATTACATGGAAAATTACATGGCCAGACAGCTCTCTGGGTACACACAGAAAGATGAAAACCAAGCTGCAGCAAAGGAAATTCTGACTAGACATAAGAAAAACTTCTTCAGTGAGGGTCGTCAAACACTAAAGCAGGTTTCTCAAAAACCCCCCAAAATCTCTGTCTTTGGAGGTATTAAAAACTTCACTCAATGAGGCTGAAAATCAGCTGATTTAACTTTTGAAATAGTCCTTGTGGGGGTTAAAGAGAGTAGAGGTCAGCCTGGGTGACTTCCAGAGGCCACTCCAACCTTCCTTCTTGCATGATTCTATGGGTTTTTTCTCTTTCCTGGATGCATTTGTGTGCTGTGTTATGGAGCAGTGTATATTTAGGCAAGCTGAGTGCGAAACTCTTGGAAAGTAGCATTCCCACAGTGTGAAAGAGAAAAGGCCCCATTCATTTCTACAAGAAGCTCCCCACTGTGCTGAGGAAGGGGGAGCTTATGTCATCCTCTCCCTCATCCTCTTCTCTGTAGCTCCCTAGCACAGACTAACACTTATATGCCGAGTTTGAAGGCAATAGGCAAACTTGTTCTTATTTGTTCTAGAAAGGTCACTTCAGACGTTGCATCTGGATTCTGGGAGGTCCAGCCATGACTCAATCATCCAGCTTAGCTGATTTAGGTAGCAAGAAGCCAACTGCATTGCTCATGTTCACACATCCAGCATGAGTCAGAAGTTTGGCTTGAAGTTGTAACTGCAGGCCCCTGCCTGTCAGAGCTTTAATCTGTCACCTGAGGCCTCCCTTTTGATTTGACTTGACCCTGGTCCTAACTCAGAAACTAGCCATAGCAGTGTGATCTCTAATATGTTAAATCTGTACAATCCCAGTGGCTGAAGAAGCAGGCAGGGTGTCTATCCAGCATGCCCTGTCAGCCCATTCTCCATCGTTCCATCAGCACCAGGCTAGCTTGCAGGGAGTGAAGGTGAGCCAATGCCCTCACTGGCAGCAGGTCCAGGCAGGTCTGGCAAGCTCAGTCCCAACTGCAAGGTCTGGCTTAAAGAGATCAATCATATCCTGAATGGGACTCCATTGAAATTTCCAGATAGAATTTATTGGTTTGTCGTGTACAGTCCTTCCACTGTGCTTTGTAATGGAGCAATTACAGCCTGGGCACAATCCTTCAAGACATGCTACTTGCCTGCACAGCCCTGCAGAGTGGCTTGGGCATGTTGGTTTGGGCCATTATCTGAGGCATTTGATTTGTCTAGTCAGGAACAGTTTCAGGATTAATTAATGTTTATATCTGTGAACGCTGTTTTCATCAAGGCAATCTGACTTCTCCTGAAGTAGAAGATTGCTGTGTCCAGCCTTGGAGCTTTTGAAAACAGATTTTATGTATCTAACATTTGTTAAAATCAGCATTGTGTGGCCAAACATTCCTATGTCCTTTCTTCTGTTTCTGCTTGAATGGTCAGAAGGGGAGGATTGCCCTGCAGTGCTAACTGGAGATAAGTTCAGGATTATGTTTCTGGGGAAGCATAGCTGCTAAAAACTCATGCTGGCATGGATGAGATTGAGAAGTCATTTGACTGGATTTATTCTTGTGTTTACCCACTGGTATTGCTCCATTCACAATGGGCCAATAAAACAATATGTGGTTAGGAAAACCTTGCTTTGAGTTTTGTTTTACAATCGAAACCTTCCACAACAGGCACATGCAGTTTCTGTTTCTTCTAGGTTAGCAAAGTTTTGGAAAATAAAAAGTTTGCAGGTTGGCACAATGAATGTGAGATCAGCAGTTGTATACTTCCTTCACAATTTTTCTTTGAAAATAGACTGCCAGAAGAGATGACGTTCCACCACAGCTTCCAAATCGTCCATTTACTGAGTTTAGCTGACTTTTAACCAGATCATGTTCTGCAACCCTCCTTTAAGTCATCCTGTATCTGCACAGGCTGCTCTCTCCTTCTCTTGTGAAAGACTGGTCCCCCTGATGATTAAACAACAAATATCATTTTCTCATAGACTGTATAATTGTTGTGCAGCAGTGGAAAGAATAGAATAAAATGGAATTATGACTCAGCGCTTGGCAGGCTGTGGAGAAGAGGGGTGTACAAGAAGTGATTAATATTTTGAGGATTTCTGCACAGAAATTCAGTTTTTAAATACACGTTTAGCTGATACAATTAATTAAAAGATAAAGTGCTTAAGTACTCAACTAATCTATCTGGGACAAGGGAATAAAAGAGTTTATATTTCTCTAGTAGTGTGCAAGTCAAAATAACAGTATCTACCACTACAGATAAATGCCTTGGCAGAATTCCTGTGATAACCCAGATTCCTAAGGCTTTCTAAGTCAGCTTTTTCCTTTCTACAGTACATACTCACCTGATGCCTCTGGTGTTTTAATGTGAAATCCATTTTTAATTAATTCATCTCTCGTTTCTAAGAACTTCCAGACACATATTTCCTCAGGTATACAAACATAATTCCTGTTGATTTTAATGACAGATGGCAATTATGGAACTGAGAAAAATATGATAGTATTTATTTACAAAAAAGAGGGCACAACAAAAAACCCTGTACTTTGAGAAGACTGTGTCTAGACAAGGTTTCCAAAAAAGTGCTTTGTTCGTGGAACTTCATTCTCAAAGTTAAATATCTTCTTTTCTGAAATAAGGAGACAGTTACTGGCAGAAGCACTTAACTTACTGGCTGACTTCATTACTAAAGAAATGAATGCTTCTCAGAAATTTTTCCCACCCTGCATAAAACAAAAATGCTTCCAAGAAAGCAGCTGACAGCCATTTTCCTTTTCCATAGAGCCATGATTAGAGTTTGTGCCTTTGTATCCCTATAGGAGAGCTATGCCAGAGTTCCAGGGCAACGGTAACTGAGAAGATGAAGACAATGGATTCAAATCAAGACAAAATGTACAGCTAACAAACTCATAATGAATCAAATTAAAATAGAAAGGCTGTGTGAGACTGTGAGGAGACAAATTAAATATTAAAAATTAAAGGCTCACCTACAAAAAAACCCTGGAATGGTAGACTTCATACATTGTTTTAAAGTCATCTACTTACAAAAAGCTACTTGCTGTTTGGGTAGCTGGAGATCTGGGACATCTCCTCCTCCTCTGTCATTCTCTGGGATACTGTGAGCTTGAGCTTGTAAGCTTTGCTGAGAGTGTCTGCCTGGCTCATTCAAATGCCTTCCATGTGCCCAAGAACAAGTTCTTGTGTACCAACCCAGTCACTTGCATTGTAGAGTTGAGCACATCACCCTTCTCACTTCACCGTGAGCCCCAGGCTAAGCTTCCAGAGCCACTGAAGAGGAAGATCATCTGTGAAGGGCCTGGAGGAGAGATAATTTCAAACAGCTTCTCTCCTGGGATGAGGGACTTGTGTCTCCTGGTGACCTTGTGTGTTGTGTCTCCTCCTTGACCCTGAGGGCGGGAGGGTTTACTGAGTCACTGCTGTGATGGTGATCGCAGTCATTAAATTTGCATAATTTGCATGCACTGCTCCTGAAATCCCCATGCACTCATTGCTCTGCTCTCGTATCTCTTGTATCATATTCCTGACCCCATCCCTACATAACTGGGCAGTGTTCTTACACCCTTCTCAGGGTGCCTGCCCCTGCTTCAACTGGATGTACGTTTCCTTCTTGCCCTTAAGTTTGATCAGTGGGTCTAGACACAGTCATGCCAGTCTCTTGTCTTCCTTTCCTGACTTCTTACACCTGAAGGTCTATAATTCTTGTGCTCTATGGAAAGAGTTCTCAAAGACTCGCCAGCTCTGTTCTGCTCCCTTATTCCTGAGGGCAATTTCCCAGGTGGCCCTATTGACTAACTCCTTGAAAGCTGGAAATTTGCTTTTCTAGAGTTCGGGAGGGTCCTGGCTTTACTCTTTTCCAGACTCATATCCCCCAGGACTGCAAACTGCACCAGTGTATGATCACTGGACCTGCACTCCAGTTGCGGGATTTCTCACACTAAGTTTCGATAATGGCAACTATGACCTAACTTTCTAAGAGCACAGTGGCTTTCAGCTCCTCCCGTTTGTTGTCCATGCTGTGTGCATTGGTGTAGAGGCACTTCATCTGGGCTGTTGAACATGTCACCTTCTTAGAGGAATACCTCTTCATTTCTTTGAGGTATTTCACTAGTGTTTCCCTGTTGGCTCCTATTACCGCAGGAGGGCCCTCACTAGCACCCTGTCCCTATAAACTTGCTGTGATATCCCACAGCTTGTCAGGTAAACCTGGTATTATCCCCCTCCACATTCAAATCTAGTTTAAAGCTCAGCCAATGAGTACCTCAAGGTTGTGAGCTCTTCCCCCTTTCAGAAAGGTGGATACCATCTGATGCCTGCAGGCCTGATGCTGTGTAGGCCAACCCAAAATTGTGGTGGAGACACCAGCCACAGTGTCATGTATTAGTAGACTGGGCTTGTCTGTTACTTTCTGTGTTGGTGCCAACAAATGGAAGGAGAAAGGAAAAAATAACCTGTGCTCCTGATTCCATTGCCAACTGTCCTAACACCCTGAAGACTCTAATGATCGCCCTTGGACTTCTGCACCACCCAGATGAAGGAGTAGAAACAGCTAATACAGTTCAAGGGCTGTGCCAGACTAGGAATTTTTCTAGTTATATTCTTAACCTGGGCGCCAGGGAGGTAGCAGGTGAATGCAGCTACATCTTTTTTCTGGGATGGGATATCTGCTTCAAACCCATTTGTACAGTAAAAGATAGTGTGAAAATGTGTTTTGCACTGTTTATACTGAGGTTTAGTGCCTGGAAAAGGCTTGGTATTGTGTTTGCCAGCCACTGAATCTCTTTGAAGGAGGCAGCCTTTATTAACCTTCCAGCTGTGAGAACCCTTCTGTAATCTTTTGGCAATGGGTTGGCATTGCTGTTGCTGTAGTGTTTGCAAGCATTCTGAATTATATTGAAACACTGAGGGCTTATGTGCCCCTTATATCCATAGTGACTTCAATAAGATGTTTTCCATGCTGTATTTGTATTTGTCATGTGTCCCTCTTATACTGAGAACTGGGAGTGTGGCATGATGGGGAAAGGTATTTAGCTCTCTAATATTGAGAACAACCTGCTTCACACCTTTGTTGTATAAAACCAATTAGAAGAAAAGACTTCTGGTTTAGGGGAATTGTTTGATTCATAGTTGCAGCTGTTTACTTTTTCTTTGTGTAAGCCCTTGTGAGGTGCACTATACAAAACACAGGGAAAATCAATTTTTGCAGGAGAGTGTTTGGAACAGGACTGTGTGTGTGGAAAGAGAAGTTACTAGCATCTGCATGGGCATTGCCAATGTTTTCTAAGACATTATGGTTTGCTAGTCATTTCCATCTGGGATAAAGAAATAGGAAGGGTGGATAAAACTGAAATAGAATTGTTACCCTTGACTACAAAGTTCCACCAAAACACTGCTTAAGGAAGTGGCTAAGGCTACACAGACATCAAAAGGGCAGGAGTCCTTTCCTTCTCTGTAGTTTTCAATGTTTACACACTGCCTCATAATAAATGTTGGCAGGACTGAAGTTTTTGACAGTGCTACCGGTGACATCTTCTATTTTTTCATTACAAGCATGAATATTACCAGTAAATGTATGGTGACTGGAGAACTTCACATGGAAAAAAATGTTTATCTGTCCTCTTCCTGAATGACACACACTTATCTTTAAATTTCACTACAGTGTATTACAAACCATGTTTCAATGGTACAGATGTGCTGATCAATCCAGATTGGTCTCTATGGCAAGCTTTGTCTTCCACATTACTTACCTGTTAGTCAGTGATTGGCTTAGTCATGACTTTTGCCAGCAGTGACTTTAGATACCTCCAAATCACTGATAAAGACTCTGCAATAAAACTGCCACTACTTTGCACAGAAATGCATACTGTGCTCTCTCTCCAAGATGTTTATTCTCCATCTTTTCAAAGGACAATCCTACGAAGCTTTAAAATGGGATAAAAGCACGCTAATAATCCCGTCTTCAAATTAATTTTTGCAGGATCTGATTCTGAAAACATCAAAAGGAAACAGGAAAGCTTCATGCTGTCGCCTAGAATTTTTCCCAAGGGATCTAGATAAATCAGTATGAACACCTTTAAGCTGGTACATTAGGAAAAAGAGAAAACCAAGAGCACTTTTTTTCTTCTCTGTAAAAGAGTTTGCTCTCTGAGATGAAGTACAAGAAGGCCAATTCCAGTCCAGTCCTCAGGAGGCTCTCACAGAACATTTTCCCATCTCTGTGAGATAGTGGGGAAAAAAAAAAAAAGAAGTGAGAAACAAATATAAAAAAATGGAAAGAAAACTATTTTGTAGGTTGCTATCTTCTGAAATAATACTTAGCAAAATGATACTTAGCAATATTAACACCTAAAATTCGGTAATTTCATTTGTTAATCTTGTTAACATTATATTTTCTCTCTATTTCAGTTAATTAAAAAGACAGACCTGACCTGACAGTGGTCTCCATGGTGCTTGCAATCACACTTTCCTAAACCGTGACACACTGCTGTTTGTTATCACATTTTCTTGCATTTCCCCTTGTTTTTGAAGACATTTTTCTCAATTGAAAAAGAGCTGATCGGAGATAACACACCAAACAAGATTGTGTGAGTTTTTGCTTTGAAAGCACCACTAGTGAGAAAGGCATCATTAGGTAAGATTGCTGGGCGAGGGTTTCAGATAAGTACTTAACTGACAAAATACAGGCTGATGAGAACTAAGCTGCCTGCAAATGTATAGAAAAAGCCAGAGCTGTCACATCTTTCAAAAAACAAGCAAAATCATTGCACTGATCTTCTATTCCTTTAATCCAACATAGTAAGAAGTGGCTTTCCAATTTGGGTCCTGATGTATTTGCTCGCGTCACTGAGTATAAAACAAATCAAGCAAAAAGTAAGGGAAAAGATCTCACTGTTAACCCTCACAGCCTTGCAGTTTTTCCTCGACTGATTGCAAAGTGCTTTCCAAACGCTAATTAATCATCTTATAAGGCCACATATACTGATATTCTGTCAGTTTTCAATGCCAAGTATTGCAAATATTGCAGCCAACAGACAAGAAGAAGTTAATGAATAGGAGAGATTATATACAGGAATAATTCAACTGGTAAAACGATGAGCAAGGAAAAAACGAGATCCTCTAAGTAGAGCTAAAAAGAAAGAGAAATGAGTGATTTTAGTCTATGTCCAAAAGATCTCAGGTAGTTGAGGCTGAAGTACTTTTATTAAAAAATAAATAGGTCCCCACCTGAAACAAAATTAAATTTCAGTGAACTAGGCAGAGGAGAAAAAACCTCATTATTAGTGGTGTGGAAATTACCAGTGTAAAATTTCTTAGGCTACATGTGAAACGTAACTTAAGAGGGTGGCTTTGATTCTTGTTCCATATTGGAGATGTCCTGCAAACTCACAGAACTATTGATCCATAGGAAAATTTGGGTTGGAAAGAGGCTCTGTGGGTCCTCTTGTCTAATCCCTCACTCAAAGCACATCCAGTTACAGCATGTTGTTCAGGGCCTTGTCTGGATGAGTTTTGAATATCTCCAAAAATGGAGATGCCAATACCTGCACCAATATTTGCTGTCCTCCTAGTGAACAGGTGTTTCCTAAAATCTGATTGGAATTCCTGTTTTTGCAGTTTGTGTCTGTTGCCTCTCATCCAATTCCTCTACACCTCTGAGAAGAGTTTGTCTTCTCTTCATCATACCGCAATGTAGTTGTGGTCAACAATACTCCAGACTTTCTCTTCCTCAGGCTGAACAAGCCCAAATCCATCTCCTGTTCCTCATATATCTACGTGCTTCTTTTGGATATCTGCTTTCCCAGATGACTATAGCATAACTTTGACTCCTGGATTAGGTGTCTAAACACCAACAGAATGAATCTGTGCTAGCCAAGGGAGACAACAAAGTCAGTGGTCTTTGACCATAATTTGAGATTTATGATCAAAACCTGTTTCAGAAGCCCCACGGTAAAAGAACAAATGACTGACTCAGAAGAATGCTGTGTTTCATGGTGACAACAGAAGAGACTCTGGACAAGCTGAAGGGTCTCATCCAAACTAAGTTTGTCTGGCAGTGAAGGCTTTTGCCTACTTAGCAGAGTTCCCCACTCTTGGATCATTTTGTTGGCTTCGGATTGTTAAAGTGGTCACCAGTGAAATGGTTAACTCTGAAACAGAAATTCTAGCAAAAAGACTTTGTGTTAACAGCGTTAAGAACTCATGACTCTTGGACAGCTGTTGCTTTTGTCTGTATAAATATGTTGTATCCAGAAGGCTGCAGAATCAAAGAGAATTAAACTCAAACAACTTCTGAAAAAGCTGAATTATGAACGTGTAATGGGGAAAATGACTTAGGAAAACAATTCACAGTAATTCCTTCTGAACTTGGTAACTTTCTCATAAATAGGAAACAGACTGCAGAACTGAAACCAGTGGCTTGTCTTACTGAGATCTGCTCTGACAAACGGCTGTGTACACTTCTTCCCATTATGTAACCAAAAGGTCAGACTGATCTTATGGAGGAAGGATTTTGAGAAGAGGAAATGATCACTGGCCAAAATACCCCATAGTTATTGCAACTTAGCTGTGATGAGAGAATAAGAAGCTGATGATCAGCCTAGGGGTGAGGTAATGGGTTTAGGCAACAGCTAGATTATGCAGCATATTTTTTTTTCAAGTGACAAATAGTATAAAGACCAGCATGACTTTTCCGTCTCCATCTTTCAGTCCTGGAAAATGACTCATGTGATGCATCAAATGATGAGACAGTGAGAAATGACACCAAAACCAGATTTGACTGTGACTCTGAAAAGCTTCTCAGAGCTCTGCAGAGGGGACTTGGGTTCAGGCATGTAGCCAGAAATCAGTAAAAATGGGGTTGTGTGTGTTGTTCTGATGGAAATACCTAGTACAAATTAAAATGGATCCTCTCAGCAACAATTTATCTCATTTGAACTAAATGGGAATGACTAGTTTGTAAAACTGTGCAGGTCTCTGGGGACTGAGATGTTTCAAAGTCCACAATGAACTGAATTTAAAACTTCCTCCCAAACAAATGATTGACTAAAATTTCCAAGACCCCAGACTGAGCTCTGTTATACAGGAAAATTCCATAGAGAACATTTGGGTCCAATGTGATTAAAAGTGCAGTGTCCTTGCTCTTCCAAGAACTTCAGAGGAGCTCAGCAAAGCAACTAGTTTATAAATATTTTCACTTCTTATAAAAGGTTAACTGAGTTCACTTTAACATATATCCTGTGCTTTTTCAACAAGGACTGACCATTCTTCTGCACAATGCTTTCTCTGGGCTTGCATGGGGATGGTGGAAGGAAGTAATAGGGAAAGAGATTCTCCTTTTTTTGAAGTGGGTGAAATACAGCAAGGGTGATTTGAAAGGAGAAAATCTGGCGCAAAGACAGAACTGCTTGTGCCTCCGTTCTCGGTAGAGTTTTGAGTCATTCATGCAGTGCAGTAGCTAGGGAGACTGAGTGACTCATACATTGCTAACTATGGAGAAAAAAATAAATTTTCTGAAACATTCAAGCATTACTCACATTTTCACTTAGTATCAGCTGATTCTAGTAGCCTTATTCCACCTTTTGGGATTTAGTACAATGGGTTATATAAAACACAGATTGGGCCCAAGGTTCCTTTTAAATGATGTGCTAAATATGGCATCAGACACCTTGCCTAGATTAATAAGTATTTTAAATGATCCTTAGTTCAGCATGGAACTTATTATCTTTAACAGGGAGGAGCTGGAAAAATTGCAAAATTCACATTAGAGTTGACTTCAAAAGCTCCTGATAACTATCTTAACTTATATGTTGTGATTTTCACCCCAAACACTTCTTAAATGTTTGGCAACAGATTGGTAAATAGAGCATATCCAGGGATTTATTACCCACTGTTGAACTGGTACGATTTCTAGGGTCTTTAGAACTCAAAATCATGGAAACATAGGAAAAATTTGAGTCTCTTCCAAGATAAACAAGCCCAACTCTCTCAGCTTCCCCTCATACGCCATGTGGACTAGTCACCTGGCCAGCTTGCAGCTTGGTGGCCCTCCACTGGGATTGCTCCACTATGCCCAAGCCTTTCAGTATGGGAGAGCCCAAAATCAGATACAGCATTTGGTCCAGGTGTGGTCCCACAGGTGCTGAGTAAAGGGCAATGGCCTCTTCCCTTGACCTGTGGGCTATGCTTCTGCTAACACAGCCCGGTGTTTGCTTGGTCTTTGCCATAAGGACCCACACTGCTCAAGAGGACTCTGCAGTGACACGGTGTGGGCCAGTGCAGACACATCATGTGGCTGTGAGATACAAAGGTGGCCAGGAGATGTACATATGTCAGGGCATCTACATATGGCCACATTGTCCATAATTTCATCTACTTTCTGTAAGACTGTGTATGCTATTTGGTAGATCCCTGGAGTGAGACTGGAAGTTTGACATAATTAATTTCCCCATTTATTAGATAAAAATGAGTTATTTCAGTCTTAAAGAAAAGTGGAATGATGTAAACCCATTTTGCAAATAGTTTTCAGGTCTATGGAGAAGTTCTATGTAAGAGGTAGACATCATTTTGAGTAGGTTTTTTGTGAATGTTTGTGTGAAGTAGGCCCCTGCTACAATATTCGACCCCAAAGTAAATTTCCAAATTTATGTTGGATCATTCTAGGAACTTTAATATAACACTGTGACCAGGAGTTTAGTAGGAATCAAAAGAAAACTGGATGTTTTTTCTGGACAACAGGAATATCCAGTTTGATTAGCAAAGATTACAAAATAAAAAAAACCTCTGTGAGTTCTGAAAAGACTGAGGATCCTCAGTACAAGGCATGTTTGTGCTCTGAACGAACAGGAGCAAAAACCAATTCCTGTTAGAGTATTCCCAAAATGGTCTGACATAATTTTGTACTTCTTCCTCTGAAGTCCCTGATAGACCTTCTCAAGGCCAGGACATTGACATCAGACTGGGAAGGTCCAAGATTTCCAGCACTGAGAGACTGAAATATTTCACCAGGGACCACTGAGAGCCTTCACTTGTGGTTGAGACTGAGGTTCCATGTACCATGGGTTGCCCAGATAAGAAACATGTGGACAGACCAATGTTGGTGTAGCGTTCTGTTCCCTTTGGCATGCTTTTTCCAGCCTCGGTGTCCCTGGTACTATTGCTTTTGTAGATCTCTGAACTCTTACCTTAACCCTAATGGAGGCTTTGGATTGAGGCTGAAGTCCCTGGTACCATGCGTCATCAAGATCAGAAAGATGCGGATGGAGCAATGTTGGTGCAGTGACATGCTCTCCTTGACATGCCTCTTTCAGCCCCCTCTATGCCACTTGTAGGCATTGTGGTTGTCTGAATGCAAACCCTAATCCTTAACCCTAATGGCAGCTTTGTACTGAGGTTGAAGTCCCTGCACCATGGGTGGCCCAGGTAAGAAATATGTGGAGGGATCAAAATCGGTGCAGTGCTGTGCTCCGCTTGACATGCACTTTCCCAGTGCCTCCCCATGACCCCCTCCTCTGCTCAATGACATGCAACGGCATTGTCCTGCAGTTGAATGGGGAAGAACCAGAGGTGTGGAGATGCTGAAGCCCAGAAAAACATGGATTTATCTCTTCTGATGACCTAGTAGAACACACAAGGAAATACAGACATGGATGTGGAAACAGCAAGCTCAGTCTGGCTCTGTAGCGTACTAGGATAAGTCACATGTCAATTACCAAGGCTAAAACTACAACTAAGCTTAATTCCAATTCATGATGCATTTGCTTAGGTGCCATTCATTTTCCTGATAAATAGATAGATGGATAGATACATAGACACATTTTTAAAATTTAATTAATAATTTCTAATTGATTGGACTCCTTTTAAAGTCTGGCTAATATTTGTTGAAGCCAACCAGTTTCTGTGGGGTGAAATAATGCTTCCTTCTCAGTGTGGTGATCTCCTGTGCTCAGGACCATCACAGGGGAGACATAGGCAACACCAGGGCTTAGTCAGGCATGTTCTGGAGTGTGCATATTTCAGCTAGAGACAGATGGTTGTTTGCTCACTAGAAATATGTAGGTTAATTCCACAGAGGAATGCATGTATCTTTACCTGATTGCACTTCAGGGGAAATTTGAGTAGAACAACTTCAATGGGAATTGTGGGAAGCACTGAAAAGTCAGGTCATACTTCCTGTGAATTGAGGTGTAATATTGGACAATGCAGTTTGAAACTGTTAGCCAAGAGGTAAGACGGTGCTATTGCAAAAAGGCTTAAAGGTTTTGTAAGGTAATCGTTAGGAAATGAATCATGAATAGGTCAAAAAATATTATATTACTAAGTAATGACTAGTCCAACTGTGAAAGCAGGATGCAGTTTTTTTCCCCCATCTCAGAGCTAGAAAATGTTGAGAGAAGGACATGAGTATAAAGTGGTTTCCTGACTAAAAGAAGCAAAGTGGTCCAGGAGTCCCCACCTTGGGATACAGGCAGCTGAGGTTCTGTAGAGATCTATATGTCCCATTGGGGCCCATTGAATTTTGGATGCCATAGAGAAGGGTGAAAGAAGTAAAGGTCATTTACTATTTCTCGCATTGTAAGAACCAGAGGGACTCCAATCATCAACAAGTTTGGCACAAACAAAAGAAAGTACTTTTTTCACAAAGTACCTATAAAATGAAGGAACTGATTGCTGTAGTAATTGTGAAGGTGGAAACTGTACATGACATGTTCTGATTGTACAATTCATGACAGACTGAACAAATTCCCTCTGACTGTGATTATTAAGAAGGATATTGCAGAGACAATCTCCTGGTCAGAAAGTCCCTAGTGCCTTGCAGTGGGTCAACACTGGCTGGATGACAGGTGTCCACCAAAACTGCTCCATCACTCCCCTCCCCAGCTGTGCAGGGGACAGAAAGTATAATCAAAGGCTCATGGGTCAAGATAAGGACAGGGAGACATCATTCAACAATTACCATCATGGGCAAAATAAATTCAACTTGGGGAAATCAATTTAATTTATTGCCAATCAAATCAGAGTAGAGTAATGAGAAATAAAACCAAATCTTAGAACAACTTCCCACCACCCCTTCCTTCTTCCTGGACTCAACTTCACTGCCAATTTTCTCTACTTTCTTCACCCCTGAGCTGCAGGGGAATGGGGAATGAGGACTGCGGTCTGTCATCACCTATTGTCTCTGCTATTCCTCTTCAGGGACAGGACTCCTCACACTCTTGTCCCGATCCAGTGTGGGGTCCCTCCCACAGGAGACAGTCCTCTATGAACTTTTCCAGCATAAGAACTTCTCATGGGCTGCAGTTCTTCACAAACTTCTCCAGTGTGGGGAGTCCTGCTGGTGGTGGAACATACCAAAGGAAGGACTGACCACAGGGAGTCAAGGCTCTGTAGGGCACTCTGGAGAGGGACAGCCTTGCAGGTGTTGTGGGACAGCCCAGTCACACACCCATACCGGCCCTTGTCTCCCACTGCTCCTAAACGGAGTTTGTATCTCTTTGCATGACATTGGGGGAAAAGTTACCTTCATCTGGGCACATTCAACACCCCATGGCTCTCAGGGGACCAGGGTTGGTGTAGCCAGGGGTGTCTCACTATGCAGGTCTCCAGCAGTGCAGACCAGTAGCAGAGAGCAGGACCTGTAGTGCAGGACCTGCACTGTCTTTACAGCCTCACCTCTTCTGCAAACCCACTGGATACCAATGGCACTGGGGATACTTTGCTCATGACTTACCCTATAGGCAGGTGTGCCCTGCAGTGTGACCAGTCCATGTGCCCCAGCCACCCCAGCCATGGCACACTTCACCTCTTTATCCATGTCCTCCATTTTCCTTCTGCCTCTGCCCTGCCTTATGCCTTGGCTAAGCAGGGATGGACATATCCGGGAAAGGAGCTGTGCAATGGTCTAGGCTTTGCTTTGTCTAATGTCACCATGCACATGTTGTGTAGGGCTGTGCAATGGGGAAAGGAGGGCATCCTCTTGTTGCTCCCAGCCTCTCCATCACAGTAAGCTTCTGCTTTATAGTGGAAATTCTGGAGTACACTCTGCCACTCCCTATTATTCTGTGCATGACTTGGCACAGTAAAGCCCTCTGTGGCAGATCTCCAGGAGCTACTGTAATTCTCTGTATGAACCCTATACATTCTGGAGGAATCACTGGGGAATTAACTCTGCTGTTTTCAGCCTGCTGCTGCACTGCATGAATAATCGCAGAAAAGATTTGCATTCATTCAACAGTGCGTGGGACTGTTTAAATTATAAAACCCACTTTCATTTAATAAAGGGGGGGGGAAAAAACCAACAAAAAAATCATCATTCATGTTAGCTAGTCTGAGATCCTTCATTTGCTTTCAATGAAAAGGTCAATGTCAGTTTAGGTTCAGTCTAGAAAGATGAATAATTTGTTTGATCAGTTGAGAAACAGGAGATCATGTTGCCCAGTAACTTGTTATTATATTGTAGCAATAGTGTCCTCACTTGAGGTTAACTAGAGTTGTAGAACTGACAAAGCTTGAGCTCTGTATCTCTGGCTTCATATCCTTTGATAGCTACTGCTGAAGCAGAAGACGTCCTCACAACAAGACACAAAAATATGCAGGAATCATAAAGGAAAAACTTTATCTTGCACCTCTGTATATCCAATTTACATTTACATGAATTGGCTGTATTTCTTATAAAATAAAAAAGGAAAAGCTTAGGAATTCACAGTGGTTAATTATTTCTTGGAATCACAAGATTTTGACTAAAGAAAGGCCTTCAGGGGGTATTTTCATTTTTCTGTTCACAGAAGAATAGGATCTCATTAATATGGAGACTGTTTCCTCTCCTTGCCTTACTAAACTGTACAGTGTACGTCAGTCACATTCTCATGCTTCAAGCGAACAATGCCTTAGTTAGAGGAAGATCCCAGGTGTAGGGTTTCTGGGTTCCTCAGATGTGAGGGTCTGTGGCAAAGTGACATGTGTGCAGCTCTGTGCCAGCCCATCTGCTCATGTGTCAGAGCTGTGGGACACCAGTGGGGATGGTGCTGCAGGTGTAGATCGTGGTGGTGCTTGCAGAGGAGACCCACCCCTCTCTTTGCACCTTTCCTGAGCAGGATTTGCCCATCCGCTCATCATTAGGCATCAGTGCAATTATAGGCTGCAATTCCTCTCCTCCTAAAGTAACCCTCTAAATGCACTTGGACCTATTCCACCTCAAAGGTACTGCCTGACTCCCAGAAGAGCTGAAGGTGACCACCTCACGCCCTGTCTGCAAGCAAGGAGTCCAGGGAGTATGTTCAGTCACGCTTGGCACATTTTGTGCCACCGACAGACACAACATGCCCTGATTTGGGCAGCCTTTTCCCTGCATATGGCCTGGTCAGCTTGGCATTTACAGCTGCAGAGGGGCAATGATGCCACTGGGCTACAAAATGTGGGCAAACCCAGACACTGATGTGCCCTTGCTGGTAAAACATCTCATCTACATCTCTGAGAGCACTTCACACCCATGTGATAATTATCAAACATGTCTCTGCAGCCTCTCCCCAGCTCCTCCATCCTGTCATGCAAACAAAAGTCAGTCTGGGAAAGGTCATGGTTTTCTCCCCAGGATCTGCACTCAACTGCTCCCTCCACCCCACTGCCTGCTGCCAGTGTTGCCCCTGCTCCCTATGCTTATGCTGCTGGGACATTGAAACAAAGGAGTGGGTCTTTCATTTTTGGTGGGAACTGCTGGTTTCTAGGAGGTGCATAGAGTGCCCTTCTGATCAGAAGTCGTCATCATGGCTTGGGGAGGGACTGCTGTTCTAGTCCTGCGCATTTTATCAACTAGAAGAGAATTTGTAGGAAGACCTCAGACTATGGATAAGTCTGGATTTCTGTCTACTGCCAGATATCCACTGTATCCACTGTAGCAGGTCCACACTGTGACTGATGTGGTCATGGGCTCAAGAGGCCCCTTCAGGTCTTCCCCCACCATGTTCTCCTTCATGGCACATCCTCTTCAGTACCCTCAGGTGACTGCTCCAGCCTGAGAAGGTCCTCAACTAACACAGCACCTACCTGTCATATGTGAACACTGAGTCAGGAATCCTTTGTTCATACTTTTTTCTTTTAAATAATCCACCCCAAGTCCTACAGCCTTAGGATGTGAAGACTACTCTAGACTTTTCTATTTCTTCTCATCCAAATACTTTAATTAGAGTAAATTAATCCCTCTGCTCCTGCTCCTAAGCCACCTCTTCACCATTTTCTTTTTGTTTTCATAGTGTTTCATCCATCTGCAGTGCCTGTTGTGTTATCTGGTGAGCTTTTCACAGCACAGACTATATTTGTGGGTTTGCATCACCTGCTAGAGAAGCTCCTTCAACCTGACCCTTTCCTCCAGAGGCTGCAACAAAACAAACTGCTGCAGAATGTAAGAGGAAAAGCAAGGTCCAGCTGCTGTAGGTGGACCAAAGGTGCCTTACTTGATCCACACCCAAATAAATACAGGTTGGTGAAGCTTGTGCATTCACTATACAGCATACATCTGACATGCAGGAGTAGCTATTTTCTGACAGCCTGCAGTCCCATCCTGGGGCTGTGTCCTCCAGGCAGCGATGTCAGGACTGCTACACAGCAGTAACACATCAGCTCTCTTGTTGCTGCAGATTTCATGTGAGGTGGTGGCTGTTGTATGAAAAACTGCCACTCAAGGAATCAAGCGAAGGCTGACAAGAAGAGTCATTGCACAAGCTAGTACATCCTAGCATATAAAAATTATTTTCTGGTTGTCTTTTCACTGCTATTTCACCCTCAGCCTCACTTTTCATTAAAGATATGTTTCAACAATCAAGAATTTTGAACAGTAAAATGGTCTTCTTCTAACCCCAGCACCATTCAGAACCAGATCTCACTGTAGAGCAAAGGGTTTGTGAACTCTAGAAATTGCATCAGTACTGGGGATAATGAAAGGGTGCAAACCCCAAACCAAAGTTTGTGAGACTGGGCCTCAGAAACCTGGGTGGTAGTTCAGCCTTGGCTTTCTGAACACATTGTCTGAGGGTGTTACACAAACACAGAGAAACATCATTTGGACGCATGTAAACCAACAGGCCTTTTGCAGTCTGTCCTTCTCAAACACTTGTCTTGGCTCTTCTACAGCTGACAGTATTTTCCTGACTTCATACTTCTCCTTTTGGCTTAAAATTCACTGGGTGCAATCTAAGTTCTTGTTTCAATGAAGTTGTCCAAGAAAGTAAGACAAATTCAGCTGGAATTTAGGAGTATGTGTTCAATGACCAGACGAATAAAAGGTAACTCAAGCTTTACATTGAGTAGGTGGAATGAAGAAGCAAACCATCCTTGAGGATGGTGTGTGAAAGGAATAACACAATGCAGTTGCCTGAGATAGCCCAGGCATCCTTTTTGGCCCTATGATTCACATGACATTTGTGCCTTATTCTCAGCTTCTCAAGTATCTGCCTCTTGCTGTTCTTATTTTTAGCTTGGTTTGCTAAAGAGACAAGGTTGATGACACTGCCCATCTGGCCTGTGAACCTGTTTCAGTCCAGTCTGATGGTAGGATGGACATCTCAGGGTGAATTGTTCTACATGTGCCATGAAGGGAAGGATGCAGCTCTTGCTGGAGAGAAGGGCAGGGTGAATCCAGCTGTTGGTACCCTGCTTGTGGTAATATCTGGGTGATTGCTGGGCATGTGCTTGCTCATCAGGCCACTGGGGCACAAGACACCTGAAGCCTGAAACACATCATGCTGTCTCTTGCCTGTGGGATGATGTCCTAAAGGACACAGGACAGCTGCACTATTGACATGCAAAGGCAAGGGGATAAAGGACGCATTTCTCCAGATAAACAAGTCTTCCCCATGTCTGCAGCTCGCTGAGCAACTCCTGCATCCGTAACCCTGGGTAACTAATGGGTAAAGGATTCATCTCTCGGGATGTGGCTGATCTTGAGTGTCTGCATGCTGTTCGCTGCTTTGTGTGAGCTGCTTCAGACATATACTTGATGTGATTACTGAAGATGTACGTGCCTGTGTTTACACCACACACCTACCCAAGAGTGAGAGGAGCGCGAGGTCTCTTTGGGGAGCTTTGCCATCCATGCAGGAGCACTGAATGATCAGGCCCAATTCTGGAGTTCCAGAGACACTGACTGGATCTGTTGTCCACCTTTCACACTACCAAGTGCCAAGGTTTGTGTCATTTAAGCCCATGAACAGATGTTGTAGTCTGGGAGAAATATAAAAATGTGCTTACGTTTGTCTGATGGGGCTACTCTGCCTCTAACGTGCACTGCGTGTCTTTGAAGGAACAAGATTTCTGTGCAACAGTCTCGTGGCTCTGAAAGCTTTCAAGATTGGTTGTGAGTCCTCCCTTTACCAGGCTGTCTTACTCTTCATTCTTTCAAAGCTACATTTCTTTTTCTGCAGGGCGTTTCCTTCCTTCTCAGGTTTTGCCTTGCCTTTCCGCAACTATGAAGGATGTAATTCCACTCAGGTGCTCCCAGGATCCCTGTGTGAGTGGCAGACAATGAAAGATCTTGTCTTTTTGTTTTCATGCCTTTTTTCTTCAAAGTGACTCAACAGCCTCCGCAGCTCCTCACCTTCCTTGCCAAAGGGAGCGCATCTCCTTTCCACGCCTTTTTTAACATGTCAAAATAAAGTTCACATGTTTAACAAGGAAAGCGGTGTAGGGTTATGTCCTGGCAAGGACACTAATGGCAAAGGCAGGGTCTGGACAGGTAGCTGCCACAGGGAGACAGCTTGTGCCCTGCTCCTTTTTTGCCACTTGCATTAGGATCCTGCTCTGTAAATGTCAAGCTTAGTGTTTTGATGCCTAAGTTTCAACTGCAACCACATGATTCGCTTGTCTAAAAGCATAAGACTTGCCTTGTTTTAAAACATGAATTACAATCATGAATTCAACCTTGGCTAAAATGAGTGTTTATTCCTAGTTCATATTATGAACTCTGCTCCTGCAGAGAGGAAATCATTACACACGTCAATGCCCCCGAAAGAGGGGGGTGGCTGAGGAGGAAGTAGCACAAACATCAGAGAAAAAGCCTAAAGTGGTTGTTATGAATAAAAGATCCATCTCAGCTTTAATCATGGAACAGAATGGCTCCAAATGGCATTGGAGGCCTGGTTTATGAGGCTTGGGACTGATACTTTCCCCTCCTGCCATGAGAGTTTTATTTTAGGTGATAAAAATGAGGAGAAAACACTGAAAAGTCAGGGGAAATTGGAAGGATGCTTTGCAGCACAAGTGTCAGTTCACATCTGTGCGGTGTGTGGCAGAAAAGCAGTTTCACCGCGGTCTGACCTCGCTAAAGCTCCGTTCCCAAATGTGGGCTTTGCTGGCAGTCAGAAAGGAGCCTCTTGGAGGGGACCGGAGAGCCTGCTGTGCTGAGGCAAGGGCAGGCAGAGGCTGGCTGGGAATTCTGTTGCTCCCTCCCCCCTGGGTGATCTCTGTACAAAGAGGGGGCAGGAATCCGAAGGACCCCCCTGCAATGCAGCCGAGGATTCCCCGTTGGTGGTGATGTCTTCAGCAGTTTCCTTCCTGGCACTGCTAGAGGACACATAGCGACCACATGAGGCATCCATGGGTCACAGAAGTCTCCTTCTTTACATGAAAGGCTGATGAGGAGTGTGTAAGTTGCTAGGGAGCAGACTGATACAGAGACTGCAGCAGCTCCAAGGCCTGCGGGCCCCACTGGGGACATGGCTGAGTGTGTATTCCCTGTGGGTGTACATACAAGCACACCTATCCAGCACACGCATACACACGGCTGGACACACAGATCTACACAGACACGTGTGGCCAGCACACGTGTAAACAAAAACAGCACCAACAGCCTCATCCTGTTCCCCTCCCTGGCTGAGCAGGGTGACAGTCCTTCGGTGGACGTTATACATATGGATACGGAGGGTGTGAATCCCTGCAGCAGCTGGGCCCAGGTGCTCAGCCTGCCGAGTGGCCACCTCTGGATCCCAGTCCGCTCAGTGTCTGGCACCCAGGCATGTGAGTCCCTGGCGCTGCAGCTCCAGTCTCTCCAGTGGTTGCACCCCAGGCACAAGTCCCTCTGTCCCTGCTCCTGCTCCAGTGTGGCATCAGACTCCACTCATGTATGGACACTGAGTGCATCCTCTCCCACCTTTGGTTCCTCCTTGCCTCCAGGCTTCCCTGGCTGCTGTGGTGCCTCCAGGCTCCCTTGGGTGGGCTGATAGCTTTGGTGGTGTGCTTGGGAGAAGCAGGACAGGGTCTGACAGAAATCACCCCAAATTGCTGGGCTCTTGCAAGGAGCGTGTGTGCTAGTGCACCGACACTGGATGTGAATTTTTTGCCCAGTGTAAGATTCTCAGGCTAATGAAAACTGCTTTGGACATTAGGACTGACATAAGGGATACTGAGACCTCTCTTCCCTTTCCAAGGGTCATTTTTATTTCACTGAGAATGGTTTTTAAAATACCTTGGAGGTATCTTTTCTGCACACAAGTCTCTGCTCATCATTCTCAGCAGTAACATTCATGCTCTGCTCCAGAGCAGTGTTGTTTGTAGTGTCTCTTTGCAAAAGCAACCACATCTGGGTGATGGTGGAGGCTTGGGGCACCTCCAAACAGCTAATTCACCCCTTTCATTCCTCAAAGGACAAGCAAGGGGGAACCATTCCTTTCTGTTTTTTCTTCCAAACTGGCATTTGTTCTATGGTAATCTCCTTTATTGTATATGAAACTATAACTACCTTTGATAAATGACTTTAGTAATCCAACTCTTGTTTTATTTTATGGTTTAATGTAACAACTATTAATTACCTTGTCTAAAAAGGACATTTCCCAGTAATTGTTTAATAGCATGAAGGACAAACACTTTTCTATTTCCAGTGCATTGTTTGGTAGGTTTCTGGTGAGCAGAATTTTCCTCAGTCACTACTGGGTTGTGGTGAGATAAAACAGAGCTGGGGCAGAGTCTTGGGCCAGCAGCAGCCAAATAGCAATGTCCTTCAGTGTTCACTTGACATGACTGGCTGGCCCTGAGTCCTTTCTTATCAACAGAGAGTGCTGTAGTAACACTGAACTCTGTCTGAAATCAAAACTTGGAGGTGAAACAAAAGCCAGCACTGTTGATCTCTCTGTAGCACCACTAACTTGCCTGGTTTCCATCAGTAAAGCTCTGCTACAGCTTTCACCCCAGTCAGAGGAAATCTACTGCTGTTTTGGTTTTTTTGCTGTCCTCAGGTCAAGAGGAGTCAAATACTGCTTTCATATGGAGTTGCAAGCCCATAAGGACTTTTGTACCTGGGATGCCTTTGACTTGGCTATCCAGTCCTGGTGCTGCCTTTGGGAAGATATCTCTGTCTTTCTCTTGGTCAGTCTTAGGGTTCTCTTGTTGAGCTCCAGTTTCTGATACCTGCCTGGTTCCACACATAGGTCATTTTGGGAGCAAGGGGAAAACAGGAAGGTATGCCTTGGAGCACACCATGCAGCTCACTGGCCACAGCTGTGTACCTTCAGCAGCATGTTGAACTGGCTGGAGCAGCATCCCCAGATCCCATTAGTTCATGAAGCCAGCAGCAATGGCATGCTTCCCCCTACAGATCTAGGAGCAGCCAAAGAACTTCAGCTCACTCCATGCTTGCCTGGCCCCAGATCTTGCATCCAGCTGCTGGCTGGAAGGGCACAATTTCAGCTGTTAGTTCAAACATGCTAGCATTTTTCCTCATGGATTTAGCACATCCACAAATGCTATGGCCTGTTTGGATGAACACATCATCCATGGCTGTCCCCTCATTGGTCTAACATCCATCACTTGTGTTGGCAATAGCAATGATGGGGGCTGGTTGAAATGCCTCTGAATTTCTCTATCAATTCTGGTAAACCTCAGATCAAGGGTGCAGGGACCCAGTGATCCACAGACAGCTTTACCACTAAAGGAGACCATTTTCCCGGACCAACAGTGCCACTAAACACTTTAAATCTGTGCAAGAGCTTGGATTTATAAAAGATACTTAATAGTGAGAGGCCTGAAAGGTATTAGTAAGTAGTGAGCATCTCTGGCAGCAAGAAAACTTGTAATGAGGTGTCTAAATCTGAATGTTGGCAGTTGTGGAGACAGGGCCCTCTTCCATCATGCCTTCCCTGCCATGGGGGAAAGCAGAGCACCAGCAGGGCTCTCTGCCACCCTGCAGTAACCACATGGATGATGCTGCAGCACAGGCAGGGACCTCTGGCTCTCCCATAGATATTGCTGTAAAGAACTCATTGTTACTTGCCTCACTGCCAGTACTGCTCCTTGTGAGATTTCTTGCAGGTCATCAGCCCACCTGCATTCAGTTCTCTGCCTCCCCTGCTCAGTATTTTGCCTAGATGTCAAGCTGGGGGTTAATATTAGCTGTAAAAATTCGTACGAACAGTAAGTTCTTTAAACATCCTGTACTAGTTTTTCCTTTGTTTACACTCAAATCCATTTCTGGCCTTATTTCAGATATCAATTGTTGCATATACAACATCCTTCTTCAGCTTCATATGCAGGGAAATTCTGTCCAATACTATGAAGATCTCTTGTGTTTGCACTGTCTTTTTTCCATGGCAAGTTTGTGCCTGGATTATTGAAATTATTTCTTACAATTTCCAACACTGGGAGATGAAATTGGTGAGTAGCTTCAGGACTCTGTTTCCCACCTCCTGCCCTTCTGTAAGGAGACTTTCTCATGTACATGTCCAAGTTACCAAAGCAAATCCCAGGGACGACAATTCCTGCAACTTGACATTGAGTATTTGCTGAAGCCTTTCTTAACAACGCGGAAAGAAAACTCGCTTCTGTCTGATTTGCTGTGAAAAGAGAAGTGCTACTGTGAGAGAGGGGGCTGCATGTTCCTGTGAGGGGAGCCTGTACCCACCAAAGGCAGTGTACTCTGCTAGACTGAGCAAGGGCAGGGATATGCCCCACTGCTCTCCCGGCTCAAGGGAGTACCTTGTCCTTTTCCCTTGAGGAACTGCTTTTCAAGTAACTGACCTATAAAATGGGGATAAATCCACCTCTCATAGCCATGCCCAAAAGATCTGATAATGTTTTCCCTAGTATTTTCAATATGTGGTAGTCCCTGGAGGTACCTCAGGGCCTTGCTTGTGGTGTCAAAGCCCAGCTCTCCCAGCAAGACCTTTGTTTCTGACTTGGTGTGACTGTCTGTGACTCAGCTCTGAAACAGTGTTTTTCCACTGATAAGTATAACCTTAAACTGGGCTACATTACAGATTAGAACCCAAGAACATTTTTAATCTCCCATTATTTACTTGTAACATCATGAATCACAGCATTGCACAGTGTACATTATATTCTCTGATGATATAATTACAGAAGTCTCCATATACTGTGCTTTCTTAATTCATTGTATTCAACATTCACCTTTTAGCAAGGCATGCTTTAATTTTCAAATGCATATTACTCGGTTTGAGACTAAACATGGGAATCGAAAACAAGACTTCAGATATCACAGCCACATCACACTGGCCGTGTGTCTGCTGTGTCACAGTGCAGCCTTTGCTCCCTTCCCACACATGAGCAGCACTGGGTAGCTACAGGGTAGGTGCAGCTGTACTTTAGAATGCGTGACTGGAGCTTGTTCTCAGCGTTATCAGCTGGGGTGTGTTTGCACGATGGAAAACGCCTCTCTGGTTGTTGTGAGTTGCTTGTTCTTGATGGGGGAGGTCTCAAAGCTAAGTGCTGGCAGCGCCGGGCAAGGTGGGGAGTCAGGGCACCTCACGGGTGCCCTTCGCTCCCTCCTTAAAGAGAGATACATAAAACATTGTGAGGAGTACTAAAAGAAACATTTTCCCAGAGTGCCTCCATGCATTGTGTCCCGTAAAGTCAATCAGGGCAGTGGAGTGCAGGGGTTTCACAGATTCAGGGGCCTGGAGCTGTGAGTGTCTGGGACAGGGAGAAACCTGTTATCCCATCTCCAGGCACAACACAAACTCCATCAGGATAAGCAGGGCTCATGCCCACATGGACAAGCTCCCTTCCCTCCCCAAGGATTGCTGCTCTCAGACCATTACAACTGGCCTGGACACTGGTTGTGTGTGCACCCGGTGCTGACCCCAGACACCTTCACCTTCTCCCCCAACATTATTTCCAGGTCAGTCCCAATTGACATATCTACTGTGATGCTTGCCAGAAAGGGGAAGGAGAGCTGCCTTTCCGGGTCCGAGCTTTACTGTTCCTCATCTGCTGCTACTTCAGGGAAGGCTGAAACTGCTTGTTGAGGCTCAGCGTTAGGTTTGAGAAGCTGCTGGTTACTGAGCTGCCGTGGATCTGCATGGAGAAACGCCCTTGAAATTGCAAGCAGCATCATCTCCAGAGCCTCCTCCGAGTGTGCACGTCAGAGGGGCCATTTTAGTCTGGGTTGAACAGAAGCAAATCTGGAAGACTTCCTGCAAGTTCCAGGGAAATGGCCTCTGCTGTAGTAACCTTTGCTGCATCAAGCGTTGGTGAATAAGCAGCACTCCAATACCTAAGACTGTTATCCCAAGCTTTCTTAAAATTGCAAATTAATGGTTGGACTCCATGATCTTAAAGGTCTTTTCCAACTTAATTCTATGATTCATTATCTACCAGGTTCCCAGCTCTGCCTTAGCTGTCCCTTGGAAGTTACAAATACAAAGATTTGCCCACAATCTATTTCTTTCTGTGCCTCCAAACCTTGCAGGGAAGAGCCAGTAATTTTCCAGATTTGTCCCCTCCCTCCACTGTTTACCCAACACCAGCTGCTGCCGCATCACTGAGGGGCCACAGCCACCGCAAAGGTGTGTAAACAAAGCGCAGGCCATCAGCAAACTGCTTTATGGGTGCCTTCCCGTCACAGAGCACATCCTACAAAGCCTTGGATTTTCTTTTGTTTCCTTTCCCTCTCCCATATCTGATATTCATACTTATGAACATGCAAATGCAACAGGGAAATTTAGGAAATCTGTTACTAAGGCAACTGATTAGGTGATGATGCAATTACCTTGTTATTTGAAAGTCAGGGTGCTGTGTGTTGCAATAAGCTCCTACCAAAGGGGAGAATAAAACTTTTCATAATACTTACCCACTCAAAGGCAGCATGGCCCTCAAAATTACTTGCCTTGAGAATACACCAAGAATACCAAAAGTCAGCAAAATGTGGCTGCCTTAGTTGTAACAGGAGCTGAGGCAAAATCTCCTCCTCGCTCCAATGCCAACAGGATCAAGGAGGGGGTAACTTCAGCAGATGTCAAGAAGTCCATGGGAAAAAGCACTCATGTGACATGAGCAATTAACAAGACATCCACCTATAATTACATTTAATTATGAAGAAAAGAAATCACAGCAGCAAAGATTCAGGTCTTTGAACCCAAATGTTGTACCTAAATGCAATTATACAGATGACATTGGACTCCAGCACCTCAATGCCTTGCTTGCAGCGAGCAGCCCAAAACTGAACACAAGATTTGAGGTGTGGCCTCACCAGTGCCCAGTACAGAGGGACAATCACTGCCCTGGTCCTGCTGGCCACACTATTGCTGATACAGGCCAGGATGCCACTGGGCTTCTTGGCCACCTGGACACACGGTGGCTCATGTTCAGCTGCTGTTGACCAGCACCCCCTGGTCCTTTATTCCTGGGCAGCTTTCCAGCCACTCTGTCCCCCACCTGTAGCACTGCAGGGGTTGTTGTGATGCAAGTACAGGACCTGTTACTTTGCCTTGTTGAACCCCACACAATTGGCCTCGGCCCATGCATCCAGCGATGCAGTCAAGTCTGGCCTGGTTCTGCTGTTGCAGACCCTTCCTTTCCCCAGTTTGACCTCCTGTGGCTCTACCACAGGCTCCTCTTCTGCATTTTCCTTCCCCTTTCAGGGCATATCCATACATGCTGTCTCCCACCCTTCTACACAATCTTGGGCCCATGCAGCATTCCTTTCACTTGGCTAGTGCCCGAAAACTGTGTCTCTGCATCAGACCCTTGCCTTTGACCTGAGCATGCACTGAGCTGGGGAAGGAAGGGTCAGGGGCCAGCACAGATGATGGGGACGTGGTCAGTCCCTGGTGACGGTGGTATCTCCTGCCTTAACCTCCATGCCTATCCTCAATACACTCAGTCTCTTTACTGCCTGCCACACCAGGTTTTTCAGTCCAGGTACCTGCTGCCTGTGCTTCATGCACACATTTCTCACTGAGTCACCTCAGGTCTGCTGCTTGCTTTGGGACCCTACTCGACCCAGTGACGCATGCTACTTGGCTGCCTCTGCCAGCTCCCACTGTGAGTTTCCATGTTTCTCTGCACAAATCTGGCTCCTTCCTACACGCCAGGAGTCACATTCTGGATTTTTTTTTTACCTCTGTTTTCAATATTTTTCTTAATAAGTACTCACATCGCTCATTTGCTCACAGACAAGCCACAATTGTTATTTCTGGGGACCGCGAAAAGCTGCTGGAAGAATTAATAAAAGTCAGTAGATATGGATCTGAAGTGGTAGGTGTTGTCAAGGGATGCCAGCTGTGGCTGTTGGGGCTTCCTGAGGGCTGTTGGGGCTTCATGAGGACTGCTGGGGCAGCCAGAGGTAGGGAACCTCTGCCATTGGAGAATGCATGCTAAAGGAAAAAAAGATGGGGGAGAAAGCAAGCCTGCTGCTTTTGGTCCAAGATACCAGGAGTCTTGTAAAGGAACAGGAGATGTCCATCTGCTGTTCTGGACCCAACGTTACCTTTTTAGTCCATGTTACTGTCTTTCTGCAGCTGCACAGGTGGCATTTGAAGTCATGGTTTTGAATAGCTTAGAAAGCAAAAACCCACTTGAGTCAGGGCTTGCACAGCGAGTCTGGTATCATAGAGCACCACGTAGGTCCTGAGGTGTGTGCATGGCGTCAGTTAGGCTGGAAAACACAGGCGTTGTGTGCCCTGCCAGAGCACTTGGAGGCAGTGGTGTCCCAAAACGTTGTGGAGGAATACCTTCTGAGGGACCAGGCTGGAAGAGGTGCAGAAGACCTGCTTTCACTGCTTTGTTGCCTGACAGCTGCCCAGGGCTAGACTGGAGTTCAGAGGATGCCACAGCAGTGACTGCACCATTGACCTCCACAAATGTCAGCTTTATCATTCTGCGCACTTCTCCCTGCTCCTCTTCCTTGACCAGTTATTCCTGGTCACCTCTTGTCTTCTAGATGTGGTGCTGACAAGGTGCCAGAGCTGCCACCACGCATGTGCCACACAAAACTGGCACATTGCTTGTGTAGGACAGTTAATCTTGGAAGTGATGCCATGGTCCAGGATGAGCTGCTTTTACCAAGGATGGTGGCTGACCTGAGAATCCAAAAGACATTGTTCCTCCTTCTCTGTTGGGAAGGTGCCCCACAAAACATCCTGAAAAGCACAGGGCAGAGGTCAAGAGGGCTGGATACAGCCTCTGGTCTTAGGCAATAGGCCATGGCTTATGCCAGCAGAGGAGAGCTACTGCATGACCTTCTATCTACCATTTGAACTGGGACCTGCCTTTGGCTAAATCCACCACCTCAGGAATTTAATTTGCCATTGAATCTTCTTCTTACAGTGGAAAGGCAAAGCCTCCGGTGGGAATCCCCTTGCATGCAGACTCCTTGTGTGATGCAGGAGGCACTTGATTTGGGGCTGCCCTCGGTCTCCGGCCCTGCGTCAGGGCTGGCACCAGCCCCTGCCGTGCCTTGTGCTCCGGTGAGCGTATGTCCAGCTCTGTGCTTGCTGCAGTGATTTCCCAGCGGGCCAGGGAAGAAAAATGCAAAGGAAAACAAAATTATAAGCCCACATCTGCTCTGTGGGAAATGCTCAGGCAATATGAATAGCAACAGAGACTAGGCAACCCCCTACCATTTTCTAAATAGAGCCAGCAAGTGTACACAACACTAGTAAAACTAAAACGATCATCACCTTTCTCTTGAAGAATTCATACACTTCTGAATTTATTTTCCTAATTATGGTACACTCTGCTCTTTTTTCCTTTTCTTTTCTTCTTCTTCTTCTTTTTTTTTTGAATAAGTACGATATCTTGTACCACCCTTTTACAGTAGAGCTTAGGGGGCACAGTTTTGCAAGAGATGGCAGCTTGATCACAACCAGTCAGTACCTAGATGCTGAAGTCAAATACAGCAGGCAGGGCCACAGGAAGGTCCCGTGGAGAGAAGCAGAAGTGAAAAAGTCAGTGAAAAGTGAAAAGGGAGTAAAAAAGTGGCTGGGAAAGGAACAAGGGTGCCCGCGGGAAGTGGTCCTATGTAGGCAGCCTCCTTTATGTTTGTTTCTGTCCAGACAGGCCCTGGGCTCCCATACAAGGCATTCAGATATGATCCCTTAACACTTTCTCTTCTCAAAATCTCCACACCTGTAACCCCCTCTCTGCCTAGGATTTACTTGCACTGTGTTTCTGAAATGGATTTCCTCTGGTGATGTCCTTGTTGAATAATATGCACTTAGGAATATGGAGATAATAGCAGCTGAGTCATGTCTTTCCTCTGTGCTCCCCAAAGTGGGAAGCAGCTCAGGCCTAGAGGCAAAAGCAAGGTTTGCTTTTAGCTACCTGAAACAAGCCTGTTGTCTTCACTCATCGCCCGTGGTGTTCTACTGAGTGCTCTATGCCAGAGCAAAGAGGATGCAAGGCCATGACGTTACCACAATGTTTCCCACCTCTGCTGTCCTGGGAGCAGGGAGAGGGGCTCACTGGAGTGCTCCAGATGTGCACATCTGCCGTGGCCCTTATGGGGAGCTGGAACAGCCACTGAGACTCCCAGTCTCCAAGTGTGCTTCAGGCACCACATCTTGTCAAGGACAGGGAGCACCCCAACCCTTGGAGCACAGGCTCCCAGCATAGCTTGGAGGACCACTTCCACCAATAGGCCACAGGAAAGTCCAGGCACAAAACCAGTTTAATTCAAGTCTACAAAATGGTGAAATGTCAGGAATTTCCTCCTCTTCTCAGTCCAGCTTGAAGCTCCTGCCCTCACATAACTCTCCTTGGCGAGTTGCTCCCTTATCCTTTAGCTACAGTGAAGAGTTCACTCCTAAAGCCACTGTTTTTCTTCTTAGAGCCAAAAGTGATTTGACCTTTTTGCATACTTTGTGGGAAATGTTGGCTTTGGTTCAGCTCAGAAGGGCTCTGTGGTGCCTTTGCAGAGCACCCCAGAGAGATGGAGCTCCCCATAGGGTCCAATTATGTATTTCTTCCTTTATGTATTTGTTTTCCTGATTGTAAGATACTTTTATGGCCAAAAGGAATTGGAGGATGCTTTAGATAGAAATCACTCTTCATTTTTACTGTAATATTTTATATTCATGGAAATAATTAGAGGTTAGTTGTGATGGTCTGTCTGCTTTCAACTTTTTATGCTTCTGTAACAACTTCTATAACAAATTCCTTACATACATGGAGCCATGCTGAAGCTCACTCTGAAGGGCTCTGCAAAACTGTACAGTTATAGGATTTTTGATGTGCATTTTTATACTGCTTGCGAGTCAGATCTGAACTGAGGGTGATTGATAGAAATTCACTGTCATTGAAATATGTCGAATTGCTGAACCATTTACAAACTCTCTGTCCCACCTCTGTCTCTTCTGTCATTTAATTTGTCCCTCTGGTTTTTAATCCAGGAATTGATATTTTCACTGGGCTTTTGTAACAGAGTGTTGTACAATATCGTGACTGCTTTCTATGAGAAAGCACTAAACAAATACAATCACAGAATCATACAATCATTAAGGTTGGAAAAGACCCCCAAGATCGCCTGTCAACCCAACACTGCCAAGTCCACCGCTAAACCATGTCCCTGAGTGCCACACCTACACATCTTTGTGCTTCCAGGGATGGTGACTCAACTACTTCCTTGGGCAGTCTGTTCCAATGCTTGACAACCCTTTCACGAACAAAGCTCTCCTAATATCCAATCTAAACCTCTTTTGATGCAACCTGAGGCAATTTCCTCTCATCCTATTTCTTATTACTTGGGAGAAGAAACTGATCCTCACCTTGCTACAACCTCTTTTCAGATAGTTGTAGAGACCTGTAAAGTCTTCCCTCAGTCTCCTTTTCTCCACGCTAAACAACCCCAGCTCCCTCAGCCACTTCTCACAAGACTTATGCTCCAGAACCTTCAGTTGTGGAATCACAGAATAGTTGAGGCTGGAAGGGACATCTGAGGGTCATCTTGTAGTGCATGAAGCCTGGCTGACAGACCAAAAGTGTGAACATGTTCCTGCTTGTGGCAAGGTAAATCAGGAGTTAACATTTTCTGTCAACTTTAGGTTGCATATCCATGGTTAAGCCTGTGTTGATTTGTTTTGGCAATGTTCTTGGATTGGGAGGCAAACCCCAGAATTTCCCGGAGGATCTAAGAAGTAAAGCTTCGCCTATTCCCTGGTGATCTGGACTTCCAATTAGGATAGGATTGATTTGCCTTGCAAAATATGAACTCTTGTTTTGCACAGCAAGTGCAGTATCACTGACTTACAGAGCCAGGGAAACACTCAGGCTAGGTAGGACCACTGACGCACATCCCTCCACCAGCTTTCCACAAACTGGGTGTGTGTGCAGTCTTTACTCTTCACCAGGCCACTGAGAGGCATCTGACAGGATTCTTACAGAAAATGGGAAAATGTCTCCTGAGCATGGAGGTCGGTCTGAAGTCAGGAGGTACATCAGTGTAGGGAAGGAACAAACCTGGGCCAGGATCTGAGGTAGACGCAGCCTGGCTGAGAGACCCACTCTTACCTGCACGCAGCAGCAGAATGCTCATCAATTGCTGCCAGCAGTGCCAAATCCTATTTTCCAGGTCATCAATCTTACCAGTCACTGTAAAACATTATATAACTCCACTCTACTTAATATTCAACTTGCATCACATCTCCGTAAGGCTTAAGCCAAAGATCTGGGCAGATTTTGCAAAATCAGATCCCGCCTGTTAACGGGTGCCTCACTTTTTTGTTGTTGTGGCTTAGTGTGTGCTGCTCCCTGCCTCTGAGACGCCATGCCTCATTCACATGGGATGTGCAAGGGCTGTCAGGCATCCCCCCAAAAGCTTGCTAAAGTGTGCTGCCAAACTTAATGTAGTGGGCTATCCAGCTAAATGTCTGAGAGAAGCACATATCCAGGTGGTAAGATGAGTTACTCAGCTTTGCTGGAGTAGCTTTCCGTAGTGCTGAGCCTGTAGCAGGACCAGAACTGGCTGGCAGTATCCCAGCTGTCCCCTCCATCCTCCTGATGGAAGAAATACACAGCCCAGAGTGAAGGATAAACAGGGAGGATCTGCTCAAAGTAGGAGCTTGTCACTTTGAAATCCCAGTATAAGGCTGTGTGCTGTGTCAGGGCATTTCCCAGAGCAAACTTTAGGTTTGTTGGTTTTGCTTCCTGCATCAGCATTGCCTAAAATATCAACTCACGTCCATTCCTGGTCCTTCATGTAATCCACAGTCCTCAGTCCAATACCACCCAACCAAAGAGAGCTCTACAGTTCCCTGTATCTCTTCTCCACATTATCCTATTTGGAAATTTTGCAAGAGGCAGAGGGCAGTCCAAGAGATAAGAAAATGAAGACAGCCTTAGTAGGCCAGACCAGAAGTCCATCCAATCAGGAATTCTGATGGTCTCTGTATGGAGGAAGTTGACACATAGGAAAGAGTGCAGAAACAGCATGGGAGAACCCCTTGTGCAGCTTTCCATCTGGGTAGCAAGCCTACTGCAGTTAATAATCATCTTAGACCATAAAAGTAAGAATAATCACAAATCTTCACACCCCCTGTGTGCAAGCTGCATTGCTGCCATTTTTTCTCAACATACCGTGTGGGTATGACAAAAAACCCAATAAAAATGCTAAAAGTAAACTCTCCACAAAAATCACCAGAGGGCTGCTAATGCAATTCTCTCCTGCGGGACCAGCTGGGGAACCAGCCACACCTGACAGATGCGAGTTGCTTTGCCAGGGCACCATTAGACAGCACTCAGATTTGGCGGAGATGAGGGTCATGGCCGGCCCTGCCTGGAATTTAGATGTGGCTCCTGTTCACAAAATCTTTCCTTCCTGCTTTCTGCTAACATTTCATATCTGTGCGGTTCATGCTCACAAACACTTTTAAGCCCTAGCTAGTCACCACTGGCTAACTGCATTTAAATATTTGTGGAGAATAAATATCACATTATATGTTTGGGATAAGACGAATCGCTCTTTGCCTTGAGTTGGTTAGACGGATGACTGGTTGGTATGAATCACGAATGTTACAGTCCAATACATAATTCCAGATTGAGCACGGTGTTATGGCACACGGTTATGTTCCCTGATTTGATGGCTTATTTAACTAATCAGCACAGCAGGAGCAGTTCATTTCAACTATTCCAATAAATGAGAGCTCTGTAATTTGCACATGCAGCTGTAATAGTTGTAATGCTTCATTCCTGCTGTGCTGCTTAGTTACATAAACCATCTAGTTGGAATCAATACTTATTTACTGTACCTAATCAACACAGTTTGAATTATAAACATGCAGAATTTGCATATAAGCTGAGCTGCTGAGTTTTCCTTCAGGTACAAATATCTGAGAATTTCTTAATCTGTTCAAAAGGTCAGGAGAAACGGATGTAAAAAGCAGAAGAATAACTAACAGCCCGTGTGAAGCATTCGTTAGGTCTTTTCATGGGAAATGCAGGGATTTGACATTCATAACAAGAGGCTGCTGGAAACCAGGAAGGAAATCCACAAGAGCAGCCTCTCCTCTGCTGCAGAAACTTTGATCAGTAATTTCCAGGCAGCTTTCAATTACCAATGGATGGGCTGACGGGCTGGAGGCAGAAGGAGGAGATGAAGGTCCGGATCTCATCGTGAAGCCTGGTGGCATTTGACAGCCCCTGGGGCAGATAGGAGCTGGTGAAAACCTCCGTGCACATCAGAGCTCCTGTATTGCAGCCAGGGAACAGCATTCCCAGAGGAGGTCTGATTTAGAAATAATTGATCGTGTCCATTTCCTACCTGATATCTAATATACAGCAGCCATACAAGGTCCCTCCCTAAGGCACACAGGGCTCCTTGTGTGTAACACTGCTTCTCTTCAGACCTCCTCAAGTCTGAGCTCTTGCCGAGACTGGTATCAGCAGCAAAAGACAGTTTAGGGAATGACTGACCTCCCACTCCATAGCCCATTCTGACATCCTCCTTGAAATGCTGGCCACAGAGTATCCCAGGAGCCAGTGGGGTGAGCTGGGCTGGAGGCAGGGAGGCCTCTGCTCTCAAGGGCAGAGGGGCTCTTGGTGAGGTGGGGGTCAGGGCTCTGCTGGACCGGTCAAGGTGGCAGTCAGGATCTGCCTGTCTTCCTCTCACAGCGCACGCCTTGAAAGATTAAAATAACACTGTACCCTGTGTCCATTTGAAAGGAATTGGACAATTTTGATTCCCAAGATAATTTCCTCCTTGTTATAAAAATAATAGAGGGGAGAGGAAGGAAGCTGAAAAAGACTTCATCCTCAAGAAGACATGATTTTAGAACTCCCAGTTCTCAAACAGGTTTGCCTTGTCATTTTTGTTTTGATTTCAATTCAAGATTTTTGTTTTGAAAGAAAATTCTCCTGGAGGAATGCACAGCCAGTTTGTCACAAACATGTTTAATCAGAGCAGATGGAAGGCAAAAGCTGGTGATTGCTGTGAGCTCATGTGCCTTCACATGGTACATCTGGGATTGTCTTTCAGAACTGGCTCCAGGCTTCGCAGTGGTCTACGCAAAACTGAGTTTTCTGCCCAGAGGAGGCAGCTGCAATGAGCTGCCTGGGGAAGCAGATTTGCTGCCCTGGCTGCCCTGGGCTGGGAGAAGATGTTTTCTCTTCTGGTGTCCCAGCATAACCCCTGGTCCCTCTGGGAAGAGCAATCTGGGAAGCTCTGCTTCTCATAGTGTCAGTGCTTGGTGCCTCAGCCCTCAAGCTGAACACCCCTCTTAGCTCACCTGCACAGGCACCTGATCCTGTTCAGTGCTCCAGCATGTCTGAGATGCCTTCTTGGGATAGCAACAGTGGCATGGGTCATGAGGCAGCAGCTAGGGGCAGGTCTGGTTCATTGGGGCATCTTAAATGCTCGCCTATTGAGCACCATGTTTTAAAGCAGAGATAAAAAGGAGATCTTTCCTTGCAGAGAAACTGCTGGGTGTTGTATTCCTGTATTTGGAAAGCACTGAGATACATGGAAGAAGTACATGGACTCCAAATACCATATCTCCCTGAAGCAGAGTACCTGCTCCCTGCTCTTGCTGTGCCATGGGGCAAAATATCCCAGTACCACAGCACCAAAATACCTTGCAAACCACTGCCTTCTGGGCTTGCTTTGTGAGTCTCCCTCTAACTTTTCTAGTAGTGCTAAGGGAAATTACACCAAGCCTGGTCCGCTAGGTTTAACAGGACATTACACGGCAGGTCCCTGTAAGGGGATAAACACCTTAAATGGGGGCTATCCCAGCAGACGAAGGCTAGCGCCCCTGATATGAAGATGGGTTTTGTTCCCAACCTACTGAAAGACTTCATGGGGCAAAGACATGGCCTCTGCACCACGTGCCTTCCGCAGTAAACCATGACAAGACCTTTTTTGTAGCACAAAGTGAAGTATGTCAGCCTGGGAGCTCAGAAATCAGTGCTTCTAAGGCCAATGCAGCCACACGAGTGAGGAAACATGAGTATCTTCTGGAAACAATTTCAAGATTAGCATGTAGAATACTATGTCCCAGGGTTAATTTTTGCTGTAATTGGAATTTTTTTTACTAATAGGCATCCTGTGAAATACTTGGAATGAGCCTTGAGCCCTCCCACCCCCACTAACTGTGACTACAGAGATGGACATCTGCTCCGAAATTCAACAGAAACCCCTTCAAAGCCCTCGGTGTTGTTAGCAATAACTGCATCATGGCACTTGGTTGTAGCATGCTTTTCACAGCATCCCATAGCCTGAATGCATTTCCTAGCTGAGCTTCTTGGGATGCTGGACAAAAAAGAATAATTCAAGCATTCTCAGATCTTGGCTTGCCCGGAGTGTGTAAACCCTGTGATCAAAAGAAACAGATTTAACACAAACCTGTACAGATTTTTCAGCTGCAAGTCCACTTTTAACTTTCCAGGATCTTTCTTGATGGCCTCTGCCTGAATCTGAGGAAAATTTAGTTAGGTTAAGGAAATTGAACCTCAATATCACTTTGGGCCTCAAAGGATCCCTTCCCTTAGGATACAGGTAAACTGATACAAGGCAGGCTCTTATCCTGGTGCACAAATATGTTCCCCAGTGTAAATGCATCCCAATGGATACATGTGTTCTCAGTATATGAGTACAGAGGAAACCTGCACTGAGCTGCCCACTGTGCAGGTGTGAAACCTTGAATGCAGCCCAGAAAGTGCCTGCCCCTCTGTTCCAACCCACTTTCCTTATTTGCTGATGATATTCTGCACTTGCCACTTTTGCAGCATCACAGAGTCCCGCAGGCTGGTACAACTTGCTTAAAACACATCACAGCTGCTATTGCATTTGCATCCTGAGTTTGTCCCAGTGCACTCAGGTTTTGGCTTTGCTGCGTTGTCAGGGGGATTCTGTTCATGGAAACTGTGCATTGAGGGGCTTGTTGCCCTGTTCAAGTTATGTGTGGAAGCTGCCAGAATAAAGCATCCCTTCATTTTTTATTTCACTCAGAACGTGTTTTCAATTGTTAGCTATTCTGTGTCCATGAACATTTCAAATGTCTGAGTGGAGGTGAATGCTCATATGTATTAGCTCTGGCCTTGCTAACCACCTTGGATTTTGCTGGGTTCAGCCAAAATAGGGCTCTCAGAACACTTCCCCCTCCAAAAAAGAGAGTGGGAGGAAAAAAAAAAAGGCACAACATTAATATGATAATAATAAAAATTACATAAATATAAACAACATAAATTATATTGATAATATAAAGAAGTAACATAACCATAGCTATAAATTACATTACATAAATATAAAATAATACGGTATAAACGATAACAAGGCTTGACCAATTCTCTGATGTTTCTGATATGTCTGCACACATGTTGCGTGAGAACAGGGCTGGATAAGTTGCATTTTAAACTGATGCTCATTTGATTAAATCTTAGCTTTCTAAATCTCCCTGATTTTGTTCTTTTTTTTCCTAGTGGGATAATCATCCCTCTCTCTCTGCCAGTCCTCTAGCCATTTTCCTGATGAGCAGGGCTGTGCTCATCATAACAGGGAATAGGAACAACACTCTTGACTGAACTTACTGTCACAGCCCAGATTCTTGATAGGGCATCAAGTCTGAGGAGCCATCCCAAACAGATGAAGCAAACATGAACCATGAATAAATTAAAAATATGTCCTTTAGAATAAATAAGAAAATATATGAAAAAAAAAAAGAATATATGAATAAAATGCAGGGGACAATAGTCTCCACAGAGCTCCTGGTGTCTCCCATGGTGGCCGCCCATACCCGCCCAGGTTTGCAGCAGACTGAGGCAGGGGCTGGGAGCAAAGGGGATTTTGTGGGTCCGTGGGTGTTCATTGGAGCAAACCCCCTCCCGATGGGGTCAGAATTAGCCAGCAGAGGGCAATGCCAATATGTATTTTACACATACTTAAAAGGGTGGGGGATTTCTTGTTCAGCACAGTGGGTGGATGGTGAAGAGAGGATGGCTGCCAGGATATGACTTGACCAGCACCAGCAAAGCAATCTTCTCAGTCCAGGCTCAGGTTTCCTCTCTCTCCATGGCCATGACTCTGCAACAAAGCTCAGCTCTCAGCAAAGGCAGCTGCCCCCATCCCCTGCCCCTTTCCCCCAGCATGGTGCATTTATTAAAGTGTGCATATGTCAGCTTCTTTGTACAGCTGCCTGTCTGGACCATTGGATGGTTTGTTATGATCCCAGCAAGAAACACAGTCAGACTCTTTGAAATATCATTTAAAACACTATTTATTAAGCCTAATAGTATAAAGAAAGAGAGAAATACAGATAACCTAACATCCCTTTAGGCACTGAGAACCTCACATTGAGCAGCATTCAACTGGCCTCTCATTAGCTGCAGCACAATGTGCAGACTCTGCCCATAGAAAGAGTTACCTTATTTTGGTCGTTCAAGCTATTACAGGGTTTTCTTACAAGAAAACAACTCCGTTCATCCTCTCCCCCACTCAACACGCTGGCTGTTTGCATGAGAACCTGTTGCTGCACTGTGAGATAAAGGCAAGGCCATGCAGGTGGTGTAATTGTGGTACAGAGTGGGAGCTGCCTGTGGGATCCTCCATTGCAATGACCTGGCTCAGTCCGTCCTGTACCAAGGGAGATATGCAGCGTGTCACAGCCCTGGAGCCAGCTGGTATGTGGGGATCACCAACCTTTCGCCTCAGGATCGTTACTGGCAGGAACACCGTGCTCCCCTCTCTGCGTTCCTTGGAGAATGAGTCATCAGGTTTGTGCTTGGGTTTACTCCACTGCTTGAGATACAGACAGCTGAAATGTAAGACTAGAAAAAATCAAAGCATTTAACAGTGTTTTCATTAGGGTTTTTTTTTTTGCTCAACAAAGGGTGTTACATTTTCCTGGTATGTTGGTCCCAGATTTTTAAATAGCTGTTTTCCCTCCTGACAAAGCAGAAATTCTATCAGTTGGAAAGATACTCCTTTTATTTTTATCTCACATTTCTGCCAATAACCACATATATACCTATATTTAGTTGTATGTCTCTATCCATGACAGGCAAGAAAGCAATTCTGGCATGAATGTACTTGTTCACATGCTGAATTTTCATTTGCTTGAATAAAATTCCCTCTCCAGACATCTGTTTACCCATCCATCCAATTATTCATCCATCCACACAAGCAGAAAAACCCATAAAAATATTTGCAGGAAAACAACCAAAAAGGGGTACAGTTGCAGCTGCAATAAACTGTAGGTAATGGAGAATTCTATTTTTAGATTTTTTTGACAATCTATCCTTTGATTTATGCTGTACTGCCAGTATATTTATGATAGGAAAACCAGGTGAAGAATACAACTAGTTGCTGGCTGAGCAGTTTTTAAAACTCTCCTTTAGTGCTGCTGTTTACCTTTTGAAATATTAGGAAATGGTCAGAAAAGGTAACTTGGAGAGAAATTCTGCTGAAATCTTTCATCTGGTGTGTTTTTTCAAGCAGATGTACTAAGTAACAGGAAGAGAGTTCTGCTTTCTGACAGAAGGCAGGTAGGTAAGAAATGCAAAGGTTTTAAGATGAAGTTTGTTTAACCTCGAGAAGCGGAGGCTCGGGGTGACCTCATTGCTCTCTACAGCTCTCTGAAAGGAGGTTGTAGTGAGGTGGGGGGCAGTCTCTTCTACCATGTCTGCAGTGAGAGGACCAGAGGAAATGGCCTTAAACTGAGATGGGGGAGATTCAGATTAGATGCTAGAAACATTTTTTCATTGTTAATGTGGTCAGGCATTGGAATAGGTTGCCCAGGGAGGTGGGAGTCACCATCCCTGGCGGTTCTTAAGTGTTGTCTGGATCTGTTGCTGGGTGATGGTTTAGTGGTTTAGGAGTTACAATAGCAGTGCTGGTTGACACCTCAACTTGATGATCCAGAAGGTCTCTTCCAACCTTGATAATTCCACAATTCTATGTGTGTCATTCTGATAAACATGGTGCTAGCAAATGTGGAGGGAAGACATCTGCAGTAAAGCTTAAGTGGATTATCTGCTTAAATCTTCCAGGTGCAACGCCAGCGATCCTTCAGGAGTCAGAAATAGATGTAGGAGAGATTACACAAAATTATGTCTGACAGAGGAGTATATCTGAGGAGAAAAATTTAAATATTTTTACTCCTTCATGTGGTTTTGGCACCACAGGCCAGTAGATCTTGTGATGAAGACATGAAAATTACATCTTTTCTTCCTGTTTGACTGGTTTCAAGTTTGTGATACAATCTGGGACACACCAAGAACATTTAAACAGTGCAAAATAAATGATCTTGGTATAAAATCATCCAGTTTTTCAGCATCCTTCACTTTCTTATCTGCTTTCCTGTGGGCCTCATCATTTCTTAGCCTCACCTCCCACAAAAGCATGACCAAAAATTAATGGCCTTACACTTCCTGTCCTTCACCAGTTTTGTCGCTTTAACTCCTCCTCAGGCTCGATGGATTTTGCCCAGCCACCTCCCTGCTTTTCCAGCATCTCTCCAGCTCCTTCACGGAACACTGAAAGACTGTTTTTCCTCTGGGTGGTCCCTGCTTCTCCCTTGGAATTCAGCAGGAAGAGTGCAATAAACAGCAAGTGAGGGACACCGGTGGTGAGAATTTCCTCCTTCATCAGCTCCACTGAAGTGTCTGCTGGGAAGGGTCTTGGCCAGCAGGTCAAACACAGAAGCATTTGCAAGCATGTGCTCCCATGGAGAGGATCTTCTACCTTGTTTAGGCAGACCTGACATCATAGGGATCATCCTTACCAATATCAGCATGGGACATGTCACGATACAATCCTGAGCTTGTGCTGCTCCCTTGCCCTAAAAGGGATTCAGGAGGTTTTCAATGTTTTATTCCTTATGCACCAAAGCCATTCATTTATTGATATCTCCATCCTAGGGAAGTGTTTAGATTCCCTTGTGGCTCCAATACCATCAATAATTTAGATGTTGCTTTGGCTGTGAGCATTGCTTCTGCTTGTCCCCAAGGATTGTGTCCTGGACTGCTCTGGCTTGTGTATCCTCATTATTTTATGTAAGATAGCTCATCTATTGAAGCTATTGAAATACATGACAGAAGAAAAGCAGAAAATTCCATATGTGATCAACATCTTTGGTTTTAACATGAAGACTGTAGCACATTTCAATACCACGTATCTTATGCTACCGCTAGAAAGGTGTGTTAAAGCCAGTGGACTAAATAATCTTAGAGTGTACTGTGACTTAGTCTATAAATTAGAGAAATTGGGTAGTTAGGATATAAAGATGGAATGTGGCGAACACAAGGAAAGTCAATTCCCTGTTAGTTCCCAGCATTTCCGGGTCAATTTAGGACATGCACATCACAGAACTCGACAGTGGGGAGAAAACAGACATATTTCATTCCCTGCCTTTCAGATCCCAATAGTAATTATGAACTCTGGCCAAAGCAGTTGTTTGGGAATTTATGATCAATTGAGATTGTTGGGCCTTGGCCTTAGGTCAGCAGGTCTCTAGGGGGTCATTAATATCTATTAAATGCTCTGCATCTCTTTTATTGCAGTTTAAATGATGAGTAACTGAATTACAAGACTGTCTGCCATATATCAAGTGGTTCAAGGCTGGTAAATCAGAAATACATTTACAGAGGCAAACTGAGCTCTAGTTAGAAGTTTGTTACCATTCACTTGTACTTTCTGTCATAGACCTGTTGTTTGGGCTGTACTGAAAGCTAATGTGGAATAAAACTCGCAGGGCTTTGCAGAAAGAAGAAAAAAGAGATACTGGAAAACACAATAGAAAATTATCTTCTGCAATGCCATTTATTAAACAAGGTCTGTAGCCTCTTCTGTCTGAGATACATTTTATATTGGCAGCATGAGTCTTGGAGGAGGCATAAAGATGGGGTGAAACAACCAAAGACTGAGTATATTTTACATACCTCTTATTTTCAGCAAAAGAGAAAAGAAAACATGAAATTAAACAATTTATTAGTAGATAATGTGTTTTTAGTAGCAAAAAAAACCATTTTGAAGATCTTTAAATTTATGTTAAATTAACCACCATGGACAAAGTAATATTTACGACATGACTTGAAGGGGGAAAAAGAACCAATGTGAAGGGGAAGCTGCTGTGAGCCACAGGTGTTATTTACTAAAATGAAAAGTCCAATACACTTTGCAGGAAAAAGCTAAGCAGTATTGTATATGAGAAGTGCTTATGGTCCTCAACTGAGAAATCCATATGAAATTTCCCAATATTGGGTGTAAATCTTGCCTGAGCCACCTCTCTGCAGGGCAACATTTCCTGGTGCAGGGTTGTGTGTACCTGCTGGACTGGACACAGGGAACAATTTTGGCAACTGAGATACCACTGACCTCTGCTGGGAGTAATTAGACACATTTAGCATCTGTCATGGGTCTTGTGCTGCTCAGATGTGGTGGAGATTCCCGTGGCAGAGGCAGACATGTGTGTGTATATGTGTTTGCATATATATGTGTGTGTGTGTGTGTGTGTGTGTACATATATATATATATGTAAGATATGCACACCTATGTGTAGCTGCATGCGCCTGCCGTCCTTGCTGTCACTGCAATTTCCCAGGTGGCCAAGTGGTGCAAAGCAGTAAAATCCATCCCAGATTTACAAAAAGAAATTTTCTTTGCAGGGAGGAAGAATTAGACCTCCTAAAGAGAAGAATCTCTACCAGTTTTCTTTAAGACACAACATCATAGACATATGAACGTACAAGATTCATGGGTCTTTGAGTTACTGAGAGTTGAAGGGTGAGAATGGGATTTTAAAGGCCTGGCTTGTAGTGGATGTGACTGAAAAGCAAAGGTGTTTGTGATGAGTGGCACACCTGCCATGTTCTTAATGGACACGTTGCAAATGCACCGAGCATGAGCAATACAGTTTCAGTTAAATAAAGGTTTAAACTGGTCATGCACAAAATAGAGAGACAGATTGTGCAAATAAAAGAGCTCCAATAAAGAGGTATCATAGAGGAATCATCACCTTTCCCATTAAAGTATGGCTAGTACTGAATCATTTTGCAAATAAAGAAAAAAGATCTTTCTCTCCATGGCATCCTGTGTAAGCATGTTCAGTCAGTGGCTCAGAGGAGAACACAAGCTGGAAGCAGCCCATTGGCAAAAGTATTTCAGCAGGAAGAGTCAGAGATTTATAAACTGAATTAATTTGTCCGCTTATAATGAGGGGCATGAAGTAATTACTGTAGACCAAAAAGCAGATCAGATGACCCTACAATTGAGTAGTAAAGGAAATTCAAGTTATCATACGAAATTCTGTTCAATAACAGCTCAGGTTGAAAGTGGTACTGGCCATACACTTAACAGCACACAGGATAGGGCTACATCTAAGGTCTGCTTTGTCCATGAAGCACAGTTTATGATGGAGCAACAAATCATTCAGAACAAACAAAAAAATGTACAAGCAGTATTTATTCCCTTACTGAAACATTCTAGCAGCATTCCAGCTACCTATCTATTACAGGAATTTATTGTCACAAGGACAGAAGATGAATCAGGTGTTAAGACTGGAGATAGCTATGAGAAGACCGATCTAGATTATATTAAAAAAAGAAATAACAAGATTTAATGAGACAAGATTTAGTGTTGTTGAAGAAGAGAAGAGAGTCCAAATTACAGGACAGAGACAAGAAAACAGAGCTGTCCACAGTGACAGATACTGCAGAAAAGGCCAAAGAGAAGAGATCTGGGTTTCATCTTGGAGAACTTAACATTGGGATGGTGGATGCCTTCATGCATTCATGCATGAATGTTGAAGGAATTAAATGCAAAGCTGAAAAAGAGAAGTTGAGCTGGTTTTGAAGCTCAGTCACAAAAACAGTATCTGAAACTCCAGGAGAGATTACAGTTGCCATCAGACAATATACAAGAGAAGAAAATGGAGAAATGGGAGGAGGAATCAAGAGGGAGGAAAATATTTTAAATATATGAGGAGAAGTATTTTTTCTTTTCTAGACATTTGGATGATCTGGCAATATCTTCACTGAAGTTGTCTCAAATATGAAGGGAAGCTGTTAGAAAGTGAGGAAGCCAACAAGAAAGGACTGGAATGAAAAAAAGCTGATTGGACTCTACCTCAAACTGCAACAGGATTTAGTTCCATTTTCAGGCATAAAATAATGAAGGTACTGATGCCTTATTTATGTTTGGAAAATACAGGCTGAGGTCGAAATAAGAGGATAAAAAGTAAAAATTTATTAAAAGGATTTGGAGAAAGCAAAGGTTTCCCAGGGACAGCCCCGGGACCCCCGCTGCGCAGGCTTTGGGCCCAATCCTGCCGAGCGGGGTTCCAGCAAGTGTAAGTTATACAAAGGTAAAAAGGTGCCAGAAGGTAAAAAGAGCCCCGAGCGTGTTCGTGCTTCTACTATTATAGGGGTTACATAGTTTTGAAAATATTCTCCAATGAAAAGCAGAATTTTGTTACACTATTCTTTGTGGCAGGTTTCTATTGGGAGATCTTCTGCTTACTTCAGTAGCTTATTGAATCTAACTCTGGAATGCCTAAAGGCCGATAACTTTGCTCTGTTTTGTCTATAGGAAAGGGATACAAGGTTGTAGGATAGAGGTTATAGGATTATAGGGGTACTAATATATAAAAGTATAAAACTAAAATGCTACTAGTCTAAAAAGCATAAAAGTAAAAAAATCTCTCTGGCATCAGTACGAGCTGCTAAACATTACTAATCAGCCATGGAGATCCATCCTGTGCTAACAAAAATTTCCATGTGACCTTCAAATAGCCACAGAAGGCTGCTCAGCATTCTCCATCTGGGAGGTGGCAGAAAAGACAACTGTGGCAAGTCCCGCATGAAAAAGGAAAACCACATCCTTTGTGCTGTGCAGTCAGAAAAGACACAGGGCTATTTCTTCTTCCTTCAGGCTCTATGGGTTGGGTTTTTATAAAGCAGCTCAGCCCTTGAAAAACTAGAGCCAGCTGTAGGCTGTCATCTTGCCCATCCCTGTTGCAGTGGCCATACAGATGCTGTCAAACTCCCACTTCCGCCTCTTCGAGGACAACACAGGTCTACATGATATGATGTTTCACCCAACTCTCTCTTCTCAACACAAACTACAGTTCAATATCTTTATATATTTTTAGCTATTTTTTTACTTATCTGAGGGAAAGGACACTCACTTTAATCCTCCCACTGCTTAAAAATCCTAAATAAATACTTTGACCTATCTTTTCTGACCTTGAAGGACTTTTAGACATGGTCACATAGGCAGCTAGACACAAGACTGTCTGTCCTTATGCAGGCCAGATGGCAGTATTTTTTCCCATGTACATTTTTGTCATATTCCATATTAAAGACCTTCTTAGAGAACCCTGCATTGTCACCTATAAGTTCTCTAAGAAAGATATTTTGCCAAAACCAAGTGCACATGAAGATCTCCAACTGGGTTTTGACTGTGCTGAAATATGGAACTAACCCCAGCTTGTGGAGCAAGGTAGCACAAAGTACTGTAACCAAAATGTCAGCAAAAAGCTATGGCTTTTAAGGGCATAAAACCTGAAATTAATGTACAGCCAATATCATACTTATTAATAACAGATACTGCAGAGTTAGTAGGGAAGGAACACGGGACTAGTGTGGCAAAAGTTGTTTAAGGTTTGTTTATTTGATTACCTGGAACACAGGATGGGTAGAAGCAGTAGGTGCCTTGTGTAGGCACAGCAGCATAGGTTGTACTCGTCAATATTAAAGCAATTACCAGTACAGATGTAATACCAGTGATTTGTTACAGCCACTGAAATAAAAAGTGTTACTATATCGCTATTACGTGCTCATCTTGTCAAATGACTAGGGAAGGATCCTGGATGGACAAATGCCAAAACCCTCTGTTCAGTCTTTGTCTTAGGAGGTAATAGCTCAATTTACCAATCTGATTTGGTGGATTTCAATTTGGGAAGGAGACAAATAAAAGTACTTGAGTGAGTGTCTTGTGGGTTGATTTGAGGCTTTGCTGATATCGATCAAACTGTACTGGAAACTCAGAGGCAGAAGCTGCAGCTGCAAATTTCTTTTTGATTTAGATGTTTGCAGTGGGATCCAGGTCCAGCTTAGATTCCTCCACCTGGGTGTCAATGCTACCAGCTCCAGCCATGTGCATCACATCACCTGATGGCCTCTGAGATGCCCTGTGGTACCACGACACCTTCTCAGAGCTGGCAGATAGGACACAGTGATTACTAGTAGGTCCATGTCCTGATTCACCAGACAGAATATCCTGCACCATTTAAATCAACACCATGTTGACACCAAAAATGACTCCATGTTCGTAGGGATGTTTGGACGACTGAAACCCAATTCCATGTCAACACAGCCAGAGGACCCTTATGAGTCACTGAGCTGAGCAGTCGTGAGAGGGGAGTCTCTGTTAGCATCCATCACACCCTGGGATGCCCTTGGGTACCCCAAGACTCATTGTCGTGTCTCTTGGCTCCTTGACAGTGTTGAAGGACCTTTCAGTGGCGCTGTGTGTGAGTGGCTGAACTGAGCCTCGAATCACCACTGTTGAAAATTTGAAGGACCTTTCAGTGGCGCTGTGTGTGAGTGGCTGAACTGAGCCTTGAATCACCACTGTTGAAAATTTAGACTTCTCACTGACATGGAGATGTGTGAGTGGCTAAACTGAGCCTTGAATCACCACTGTTGAAAATTTAGACTTCTCACTGACATGGAGATGTGCTCAACTGGTTGTGTTACTGATCTGCCTCCTATCCCAGCTCTGTGTGACAGTAGAAGAGTACTGAGTGTGTGTGGACCTGTTGAGAAAGGGATTTCCCTGCACCCTGTGATCTGGCAGCCCCAAACAACAGCTCCAAGACCAGCAGGCGAGCACCATCAGGCTTGTTTGGGAATGGACTCATGCCTAGGAGACTTCCTCCTGCCAGTGAAGTCTCTGATAGACTGGCTTCCTTTAGCTCAGTCCATGTGGGTGGTAGGTGTCCAGGGAAATGGCTGTCTGCATCTGGAGTGGCCAGGCAAGTCCATGCTGTGGCTTGCTGTGCTCTGCTCTTTCCTTCTCTTGTGACTGGCAAAGCACTTTCCTGGTGTAAGGAGGTAGTGTGCACTTGTGCATGGATATTTGTTGGAGTTTACTCAACACCCAGGAAATCCCAATATATAAGCAAGGTTTGCAGTTGCTTTTCAACTCCAGTGCCACTTCTTCTGTCAGGTGTGGTACAATCTGGGGCTGTGAGTTCATCAGCATATAGCAATTTTTCAAATTAATGATCAAGTAAATTATCAAGTAACCTGTTCATAACTGAGCTGGCTGTATTGATGACTCCCTTTGCTTAGGCCAGAGACAAATTGTTCTCTTGAGTTCTTGAGTTTTGGTCCTTGGTGGGTGGGCAGGTCTCCGTAAACTGGCATATGCAGAGACAGGCTGAATGGGTGAGACAGATGGAAATGTGTCTGACTCGAACCAGACACCACAGATGAGAAAAACATTTTGAACTGCCACTCATGAGACCTTAGTTCTCTGTGTGTGCATGTATGAAAGCCTACGTGTGTGAGCAAGGGAGGAATTTGAGACCTTACTCCGGTCAGTACTCCTATGGAGAAACCCTTCCAGGCTCCCTCCTCCTACCAAATCCTGTGGCATCTCCAAACAAGCAGATGAACATCCTGACTTTCCACCTATTCATTCTTTACCAGAACATCAGTTTTCCTTGTATGATGGGAAAACAAGATGTTTTATAATAGGAAGAAACACTGAATCTCTGGGTTTTTTCCCATGGCGCCTACAGATTCTTGTACCCTACTCCTGTTCCCAGTGCACAAATCCCACACCCTTTTTGGTCCCTTAGTATAACAGAATGTTGATGTTCTAGCTGGCAGGACAAATGACTGCTCAGCCTCTGCTGCAGCCTTTTGCTCTGTGGGGCAGTGAATGTGGGTGTCTCTCATCTCCCTGATGTCATTATAAAATATACATGCCTTTAATATAAAACCTTCACCCCTCCACTGTCAAATGGGGTCAAAACTGGCTTGCACATCCAGAAATTAGCACAGGGAAATGACAGACTGATAACATGGTCATTTAAGTTTGTTAATAGCATAGTGAAGCAGGGTAAAATTACAGATGGCAGCAAGCACTTACTAGGCTTAGCTCCTGGGGAGAAACAGAGGTGGTGGTGGTACAATCAGAGCAGAAAAAAAATATCCCCAAAGGAGCTGCTGGGAAATACTATCAATTAATCTCCTGGGTCCTCTGCTTTCAGCAGCTGTGGAAATTTGGGGGATATAGTTACCAGCTGTAGCAGGTGCTCGGATGCCTCCTTCATCCCTCTGCATCCTCCATTATGTGGGCTCAGACACTAAATCATCTTTTACAAGAGGTTTCAGCTGTGGAGCACCCATGAGTATCTTCAGAACCGTTCAACCGTGAGCAGGTAAAAGGAGCAACCTACAACCAGTTGAGGGTATTTCCTTCAACGCCATTTCCTAACATGCTCCTTCTGATCCTCCTCCCTCCAGGCTGTAGTCTGTGGGTAATGGGATTTGTCTGTGATAATCAATAATTCATTGCCTTATACATTTAAGCTGTATATTTTCCTTGCACAGTTTCTTTGCATATGGCTGAAAGCACCAGAACAAACTGACCCTAGAAGTCACTGTAACAATGCATTTCTCCTGCCTGATCACTTCATTTTCTAATGAAAAGCCTTTATTCACCTGGGTGCTTTCCCAGCTAATGGTCTATTAAAAAATCCATCACTAATACAGTGAAAAATATGTTTTCTCCCTCCAGAGGGATATCAGCCGCTCTCACATTAGCTGCACCTGGTGATGGCTGATGCAGCTAACCCTACTTTCCCCCACTGGCAAGGTCAAAGGTAGTAAAGCCATAACACTTAAAACTCATTATTATTAACCGCAGCAACCCTCACAATTGGGTCTCACCTGCCTGTGCAGCCCCTTTTTCTGGTACGTGACCCCCATGTTCAGTCTAGTTGTGCTGCTGTTGTTTCAGGAGCTTGAGATGAAACTGAATAGTCCCAAAAAAGCAGCTAAGGGAGCTCAGCCATGGACACATCCCAGCACTTTGAGGATTTCCAAGCTGTCAGATAGATTCTTGTTTCTGCTGTCAGTGGGGAGCTCTGGAGATTTTTGCTGCTCTTTGTGGACAGAGACCTGTGGACCTTGCCTCTGCTGCAAACCCTGAAAGGCTAGGGACAGGGCACAAAGAATTAATTTCTTTATCTATTTTCTTTATTTACAGGTATACATATGAAGTAAAAGAAAACCATGTCAGGATAGGGGGTTGTCATGTAAGTAGGAGGTCATGTTATTCGTGCCTCTGGCAGCCGCTTCACTGCACGACTGATTTTGTTCCATTTCCATGTAAGGCAAGGCTACGGCCATACACAACTGGACAGAGTTCCTTAGAAATAAAGCCTGAATATAAAAATGCCATCTCTGAGATGGTGGTTGCTGGGAAGGCTTCTTGCCCAGCAAGGTCTCTGGTCTCACAGTCTTCAGGGAGTTAATCTCTTTGGAAATGCAAGTAGGCAACAGGAAAATATGGGATTTTCAGGATCCCCAAAGCACCTTCACCCAGCTATTTAGGGTCCAAAATCCATGACACCTGGCAGTATGGATTAGACTGCCAAGGTCAGCTCTGACTGGTTTTGCTGGATGAGATCACACCGTCTCACCCTCCTGCTCCTGCGCAGGACCATTTTTACAAGGTATATTTGGGCGGTCCCTGTTCACTGAGACCTTACCTGGGATAACTTTATGAAAGAAGGAACTTATAAATCCAAGCCAACGTGGTTCTCTGTCCCAGGAGAACATAATGCTCATCCTCAATAGTCATCCTGAGAGACCTACCTCTCTGGTGTGAGCTTTGAGTCTCTGCTGTGGATTTCAGTTCTTTTTATCTTTCTGGATGCACTGACATTTCCAAGCTTTGTGCTGTTCAAGGACTCTGATTGCTGGCAACCACCTCTCTTCTTGTCCTTTATCTGGAGTACTGGGGACTGGAAATGTCAGAGCTCAGCCTTCCACTCTCACATGTCACTGTGCGTCACCATCATCCCATCACTGTGGAATTGCTCTAACATAGCAGGGGCTGGAAGAGCCCGGAAGAACATCTTGACAGGACCAGCGGATATTTTTAATTGTTTAAGAGCACCACTTTAACAGCCTTAAATCAGTCAGCACTGACACAGGACTATATTTGTCCTCAAATCCCAGAGGGCTCTCTCTGAATTTTAATGTGTTGCTTGAGTGTATGCAATTCACTAGCACAGCATATTTTTAGCAAGAAAATAGGCTTCTTTTGTATTGGCTCAGGAAGGTGAAAGTCTATCACTTAAAGAGCTTGGTGATGTCATCTGTACTTAGGGATTTACTTGTATGAGCTTGCTCTGTCTGTTGCTATGTGATGGCTGCTTTTCAAAAACTTGCATTTCTTTATTGAAAAATCATGTTTAGGGTCTCCAGACTGCATGCAATAGTTATTAGTACAACGCAGATCTGAAGGTCTATGTGTTGGAGCAGGATTTGCTTCATTTTTATTCGCAGCTCTGCAAGGCTGCTCACTTTTTATATTCAGTTTCACCTGTGGGAATCTGAAGCAGCATTGACCTCTCTGAAGCTACAGGGAGTTTATACACTGGTGCAAAAAGGCAGAATTATTCGTACTCTCAGGGCCCTGTTTCCAGCTGAAATTCTTCAAACACAGACATAAACCTGCTTGCTTCACTTATGGTTTAAGAATGGGGACATTAGAGTTACAGCTGCTGTTTTAAGTAATACAGTTGTTCATGGTACTTGTTGCATTTTATTTAGCAGAGAATTAAAAGGCTACAAATATAAGTGAGTGTCTCAAGGCCACATGATGGAGAAGTGACAGTTTGCTTGGGGCAGAAGAGCAAAGGGGATAGTCTAAAGCAGGATGCCAGTGTACCAGGGCAGCTTCATCTCTCCTTACTTTAGACATCTCCCCTGTAAGCAATACGTCAACCCAAACCTTCCCCCCATGTCACCGGCTGTACATCTGTATCAGCAAAGAGAACAGTCCAGGGTGTCTTATTTCACTCTTAGACTGAGTGGTACAACATGGCTTGCGTTCACATGCTTTAACTCTCTTCCTCTTTGCTCCCATTTGAGCAAACCCTTTTAGTCTGGTGTCTCAGACCCTGTTGCCCTCTCTACCTCTCTAACATGCATTCTGTAAGTGCTGAGTTGTATTGGGTTTTTGTGGAAGTCCTAGTGAGACTGATGTATATTAAGCTTTTCCATACTACTCTAATTGCAGAATGTATCTTCCTCTCTGTTGCTGAATGGCTTTCCTTCTTTGGACTTCAGCAATAAGATTTTCTTTCTATCTCCTTCTCCTTCTCTCTTCTGTCCCTTTTTTTTGCTCATATCTTTCTGTATTCGCTCATATCTTACTGTTTCTCCTTTTTCTCCTAGTCCTCATTTCCACACCAATGTGTGATTTCCTTCCCTTTTCTTCCCTCTTCCTTTTCTTGGGTCTGTGCCCCACTTCAATTTTCTGTGGCTGAAGAAGTGACTAGTTTGAATGATGCCAGAAGTTAGCACCAAAACACAATTATACCCCTACTCCTAGAACCAAGGAACTTCTTTCAGCATCCATTCTGGTACAAAGATCTTACTCCCCAAGCTATTAATTTTATCAACACCATTTTTCCCTGATCCTCCTCATTGAGACCACGTCCTGGCCCTCTCCCAGCAGTAGCAGAAAGGAAGCAGGGTCTGCCTGGCTGACTCTTCACACTTCCTCTCCTGGGACAAGCCATTCACTCAGACACTGACACCCATTTCTCATCTGATAGAATGAAGGAAAGCCAAAGAGAACTGTCCCGTGAGAAAAGTCCAGGTCTGGAGCCTCAAGCTGACTCATAGTATGATGAGTTATCGCTCTAAAAAATTTCTGTTTCTGTTTTCTTTCCCATTTCTGTTTCTCCTCATCACTGCTTTTTCCTGCCTTCTGTTGTCCCCTGCTTCCCTCTCTTCACATTGCTTATTTCTGTGCATGCTGGTATAGCAGATGGGATACCTGCTACATGGACCACCTGACCATGGTGATCATTGTGGTCTTCCCAGAAACCTGACCCCTGCCAACTATTTTATAGACCTATTCCCGACTGGACCCATTTCAGGCTCCTTAAGTTGGTGTGATGACATTCACATCTTCTGATGTCACCAGCAAGTAAAACATTTCAATATCTCCCTTCAGCAGGAGAGCACTTAATGAACAGCTTTTGGTCAGTACTGCTACTTAAGAAGGAGAAAAAGAGATGTAGGTAGATTAGTCTCGTAAAAAACTAACAGCCATTTATCCTTCTCTAAAGAAATGTCACAGCAAGTAGTGTTGGGGGAAGGAGCAGAAAGCTTGAAGGAGCTTTGGACTGTGGATCCTCCAGAATCAGACATGAAATTCACCATTTTTTACTTTATTATTGACAATCCTATCATCAAAAATGGGCATATGATAGAGAATTTAAAGCAAAGAACTCCTGCATCATCTCAAAAAGCCTGTGGGAAATGGAAATCAGGAGCAACTTTAGTAATGCAAAACATGAAACCACACACGCTTTGAGTGTCTGCACATCACTAGATAAAAGAGAACCAGGCCAAGCCCAGAGGCTGATTATCTGCTTCTCTGCACCCTGTTATATCACTCCCAACTCCATTTTGGAGGACTTCATCTGGTTTACTCCAAGGCACTTCTACATGGCATTGTGGGAGTGAGCAAGTCCAGGCTTCTTGGCCTCATCTTTGACCAGCAGTGTAGGAATTGCCATAAAGACTGATGACAAAAAGCAGACAAATGACCTTCTTCCAGTGGAAAATTAAAATGTGGGGTTTATAGAAGCATGCTAGGTAGCCACAGGGCAAATACGAGTCTGAAGAGCTATGTAACCTTGAGGAAATCCACTGTGGTTTGGAGAATTACCAGTCCAGTAATTTCTCCTTCATCCAGGTAAAGGCAAAAAAATGTGCTATTGCTGATTTTTGTTTCACTTGAGCTGAAACAGTGTGTACAGTCCTAAACATGCTCGTCCAGGAAGATGCACTCAGCTTCAAGTTGCTGTGAAGGATGACCAGGATGATCAAGGCAACAGGAGACACTGTGCCAAGAGTATGTGACATGTTTAACCTAGCAAAAACTAAACCAAAAATGTTTCCCCTCAATAGTATATCTGGCAGATCCCCTCCAGATGGGGAAAAATAGCTATGCAAAGCACTAGAGAGAGACAAACAGGAGAGTGAGAATTGGAAAATTATTTCTTGCCATCAAAGCACTGTCACCTGGAAAAGCAGTGTCAAAGAAATCTTTTCTTAAGTAGTCTAACTGCTTTTCAGGCAACTCTGATCAGTTTGTGTAGATGGACACATGGTGATGTTGTTGCTAGCAATGGAGCAGCACCATTTCCCAGAAGATCTCCTCCAGTGCTGTGTCCCTGCAGTATTCATGAGCAAGAACTGGAAGATTTAAGATAGGATGTGTCTTGCCCAAGTATAGCTATTTGTAAGATAGAAAAAGGATGGAGCAAATCACCCTGAGCTGCCATTAAAGCCAATGGGGGCAACTCATGTCAGGATGACTCACAGAGCAGGTGGAGACACCTTGGCTGACACTAGCACTGAGCCAGGATCTGTCCATGAGCCGGGATTCTTGGCTGGTGGAGCGACCGCCACTGGGCTGCAGGCAGCCAGCCTGGGCAAGGATCAAGGGAAAAGGAGTCGACCTTTGCAAGGACAGAGCAAAATACACTTGGAGGAAGACAGCCAATAAGAAGCAGTTCTTGCAAGAAGGTGCATTGTGGAAATATCAAGGAACTGGAGCTGGTTTCCTACACCACAAATTTGGGGGAGATGATATCTGCCTGATCTTGCACTGAATTTTATGTTAAGAAATGACACCATGTTTAGTGTGCTGGAGCATTTCTTAAAACATACTGGGGCTTCCTTCACAGCCCTCCAGCTTGGGACACGCATCTCCAGCCAGGGTTATCCAAAGCAAATCTCCTGCACTGGAGTTTTATAGCTGACCATGGACAGAAGTACTTGGGATGCTTTAAGTGCACATCCTCACTATGTGACCTCTTTACGTTTCTCTGAATGTTGCACTGTTATGATTTCTAACCTAGTACAGTTTATGAGATGGAAATCCTTGCTCTTTAAGGCAGTGTCTTGCAAACTTCCACACAGTCATGGTTCAAACTTGGACTTTGTCTCCACACCCATCCCATATACGTTTATTGTAGGCCACAGTACAGAACAGGAATATTGAGGTCTAAATAACCTGACTACTTTTAATTAATCTTACTTGGGCCAGGAAAGTATCTGACCACACCAAGACACAGCATCATGCACAGGAATTTGAATTTCTTAAAGTTATGGTCTTCATACTCACTTCTCTTCCTACTCAGGCTTACTTTTTTACCTGTCTCCTCCCATAGAAATTAAGATAATTATCAACATCCTTTTCTGTGTTTCTTGGGTTTGGGCACATACTCTGCTTGGATTTTGAAAATCTAGCGTCAGTGCAGTTTGCATCTTATGCTATATTTTTCCAAAATTGCTAGAGGCAGCTGGTCAATCCCCCAGTGCATGAACAAAAGTCCCCAGAGCAGCAGAACAATCTGACTCTGTTCTGTTACCACCTCCACTTATGGCACATCTTTTCTGAAACAATAAAATTTGATTGCTTCTTATACATTTGTGTATGAGAAGAAGATGTAATACTGTCTTCTATTGGAGGAAGATTACATTGGCCTTCAAATCAATTTCAATTTCTCATGAGTCTTCAATATAATTTTATTTCATCTTTATTTTTGGGTATTACATTTTCATCACTTCATTCTACTTTAAAAATTGGAATTCTCCTGACGCCCTCCACAACGATAAATTAGTTGTAATTGGGAACATTGCCTTTGATGGGAGAGAGTGGGTTTAGTCCTAAACATTTTAATAGAATCCTTTTACTTTCTTCAGTGGGATGGCAGAGAGTTTGAATTTTTGCTAGATCTCTTTCTTTTCCTCATATAAATGGAAGTGCTCAGGATCCCAGCTGTTGTGCAGTGACGTCCCAAGGCACTGCAGAATTTCTCAAAACACAATGTCAGCCTTGCTGCTCTTACGCGCTTGTTTATGCACGCTGGTAGTGCTTGCACCAAACACAGACATTTGCATTTTGGGAAGGGACATGTCCACATTTGGGAATGATGCTTTGTGACAGCATTCTCCTTTCCTCTGAAGGTGTGACCACTGCACATCACCACACCATCAGATCACCACATTTGATCTGATTGACAACAGATTTGATGTTTTTTCTTACATGCTGTGGTCTCTTAGAAGAATCTATGGAGCCCACCAATCTGCACACCATAGGGTAAGAAACATTATTTTGCTATACCAGCATCAGGCCAAAAACCCATTCTTAATTTCACAGCTGTCAGTAGAGATTTTTGAAATCTTTTCCCCATGGTTTTTCTGTGTGTGAAAAATAGACAGCTTGTCAGCTTCTTAAAAAAGACAGCATGTCAAGGGTTTCACCTGTCACCTCAGGCCAAAGACAGAGTCACAATGAAACTGGAAGTAGAAATTATCTCGCAATAGGGATGTCAAGCAAAATTTAGCAAGATGTAGGACAAGAGGTATTTGGGTTTGGGTTTGAATTTTCCCCTATTGAAGAATGCTCGTCAGAGCAGGTATGAATTTTGATACCTCACTTAGTGGCCAAAGTTTCACTTTCTTATACATCAGATCTACATTACAATTTCATGATGGAGTAGAGCTGGTCCTGAATGTGTTCCTTTTTAAAATCCATTACTGAGATATTAATGGAATAGGGTTATACAAGACATTAGTTTTGAGAAGTTTGACACTGATTGCTAAATATGTACTCATTGACTTTGTAAATTAAGATCTGTGGTCATGTACATAAATACATACACATAAAAATTTTAAAAATGAATAAATAAATAAATATGAGAGTGTGTATGTGTCTGCATAGATAGATAGATAGATACATATACATATATATACACACATGCTTTTTCTTATGGCAATACATGACTGAAAATCCTTAACCCTCTTACTTACTATGGTTAAAGTATTTTATTTTTCTGGTGCTGTCTTTAATTACTGGATGAGAAATATAAAATCCAAGACTAATAAATCCGAGAATCAGAGAACAGATGGGGTTGGAAGGGACCTTGGTAGATCATGCCATCCAAGCCCCCTACTCAAGCAGGCTCACCTGGAGCATGTTACTCATGATTGTGTCCAGGTGGCTTTGCAACATCTCCATTGAAGGAGACTCCACAACGTCTCTGGTCCATCTATTCCAGTGCCCACACAATAAAGCAGTTCTTCTTCATGTTCAGGTGGAACTTCCTGTGCATCAGTTTCTGCCCATTGCCTCTTGTCCTATTGCTCAGCTCCACCAAGAAGTGCCTGGCTCCATCCTCTTGACATCCCTTCAGGTACTGATAGACATTGATGAGGTGCCCTCTCAGTCATCTCTTCTCAAGGCTGAACAGACTCAACTTTCTCGGTCCATCCTCATGAGAGAGATGCTCCAATCCCCTCAGCATCTTTGTAGCCCTCCATTGGACCTGTTCCAGTATTTTCTTTTCTTTCTTGAATTTGGAAAGCAAGAACTGGACACAGTACTCCCAGTGCAGTCTCACCAGAGCTGAACAGAAAGGCAGGATCACCTCCCTCAACCTGCTGGCAATGTTCTTCCTAATGCACTCCAGGCTACCATTGGCCTTGGTCACAAGGGGACTGCTGGCTCATGGACAGCTTGTTGTCCACCGGGACCGCCAGGTCCTTCCCTGCAGAGCTGCTTTCCAGCAGGTGCATGAGGTTATTCTTCCCAGGTGCAGGACCCTGCGTTTGCCTTTGTTGAACTTCATTAGGTTCCTCTCTGCCCAGATGTCCAGCTTGTCCAGCCCTCACTGGATGGCAGCACACCCTCTGGTGTGTCAGCCACTCCTCTCAGTTTTGTGTCATCAGCAAACTCCCTGAGGGTACACGCTGTCCCTTCAGGTCAATGATGAATAAGTTGAACAAGAGTGGACACAGTATTGACCCCTGGGGAACCTCATTAGCTACAAGCCTCCAGGCCATTCAGACACATTCAGACAGTCCTTAATCCACCTCACTGTCCACTCATCTAACCTATACTTCCTGAGTTTACCTATGAGGACATTATGGCAACAGTGTCAAAAGCCTTGCTGAAGTGGCAGTAGATTATGTTCACTGCTCTCCCCTCATGTCTCCATCCAGTCATTCCATCCTAGAAGGCTACCAGATTGGTCAAGTGTGATCTTCCCTTGGTGTATCCATGTTGACTACTCCTGATAACCTTTTCTTTCCTCCACGTGCTTACAGGTGACATCCAGGATGAGCTGTTACATGACTTCTCCGGGAATGAAGATGAGGCTGACTGGCCCGTAGTTCCCTGAGTCCTCCTGGTCTCCTTCTTGCCCTTTTTGAAGACTGGAATGACATTGTCTTTCATTACTCAGGCACCTTTCTTCTTGTCCATGACCTTTCACAGATGACGGAGAGTAGCTTAGCAACATCTGCCAGCTATCTCAACACTTGTAAGTGCATACTGTTGGGACTCATGGATTTGTGGGTGACAAGTTTGCCTAAATGATCTCTAAGGGGAAGTCTGTCTTTCTCCCTTGTTTCCAGGCTATGCGATTCCTGAGGTTTGGCCTTAGCAGTAAAGACTAAAACAAAGGCAACATTTCGTTAAGTCCACCTTCTTTGTATAATTCATCTCCAGGGCATTAACCTCATTCAGCAGCAATCCCAGATTTTTCCCTATTCTTCCTTCTACTGCTGAAGTATTTGAAGCAATAAGGAATCAGGTTGGCACCCTGAAGGCAGGTGTATTACAGTACCATGTGGTGGCGATGATAATGCCCATTATAAGCCAGATATTAAACATCTTGAAATGTACTGTGTGTAAAACACAAAGGAAGTTCTTGGCTGTGAAGCACAGTCTGAGCAACAAAGGCATAGCTCTTTGTGACTTCTGAGACTCCTTCCTGGTATAGGAGTTCAAAGTAGATGAATTTCCAAAATGGAGATTTGGCCATGACTTTCTATTCATAGAATTATAGAATATCTTGAGTTGGAAGGGACCCACAAGGATCATTGAAGTCCAACTCCTAGCCCTGCACAGGACACCCTGAGAGTCACGCCATGTACCTGAGAGCGTTGTCCAAATGTTTCTTGAACTCTGTCAGGCTTGGTGCTGTGACCACTTCCATGGGGAGCCTGTTTCAGTGCCCAGCTGCCCTCTGGGTGAAGAACCTTTTCCTGATATCCAACCTCAACATCTCCAGACTCAGCTTCATGCCATCCCCTTAGTTCCTGTCACTGGTCATCACAGAGAAGAGATCCCTCCTCTTCCCCTCAACAGGGAGTTGATACTGCAATGAGGCCTCCCCTCAGTCTCCTTTTCTCCAGGCTCAGCTGCTCCTCATATGGGTTCCCCTCAAGGCCCTTCACCACATTCGTAGCCCTCCTTTGGATGCTCTCTAACAGCTTCATATCTTTCTTATACTGTGGTGTCCAAAACTGCACATAGGATCTCAAGGTGAGGCCACCCCAGTGCAGAGCAGAGTGGGAAAATCCCCTCCCTTGCCTGGCTGGCAATGCTGTGCCTGATGCACCCCAGGACACGGTTGGCCCTCCTGGCTGCCAGGGCACTGCTGGCTCATGTTCAACTTGCCATCGACCAAGACCCCCAGGTCCCTTTCCATGGTGCTTCTCTCCAGTCACTCATTCCCAGTCTGTTTGTTCATCTAGGGTTGCCCCATCCCAGGTGCAGAATCCGACACTTATCTTTGTTAACTTCATGTGGTTGGTGATTGCCCAGCCCTCTAATTTGTTGAGATCTCTCTGCAGGGCTTCTCTGCCTTCACGAGAGTCAACAGGTCCTCCCAATTCCTGGAAGTATGTATAATATAGATATACTATAAGTAGTATTCCTAATAGAGGTTTCATAAGTTCCTTGTTTTTTGCAGTTTTCTGAGTTCTCTGGCATCCATGCCCTGACTGCTGATTTCTTTTTGCTAAGTGACCCTGGTTCCCTATGAAAAATGCCAGTCAATAGTAATTATGCTTAGCTCAATATTTTCCCTCTGGTTCTCTGCTCATTGGACTTTTAAGGTGAGAAAGTTGTCATATGCCTGTTTGGGTGGAGAGAGAGACAGGGAAGATGAGCAGATGTCAGGGTATCCTTGATGTCCAAGCAGCTCAGAAGGTGCAGGAATGATTGTTGTCATTGTCTCTTCTCTTCTGATCAGGTACAAACCCTCTGTCAACATGTCAAACTGTCTCCAAAGCCATCTTACCTACAAGGGCCCTGTCCTCAGAGGAGGTACGAACTGTAGGGGTGGAAACAGCAAGGTGTACTAGGCCAGGAGAGGCATAGGAGAGGGGGTATTTTGGCTTGGGACCTTCCTTTTATAGGTGGTTTTCTCTGAATCCGTCTTACTGGCTTGGTTGAGTGGGTAGCTCTGTGTGCAGTCTTGCTCTAGAAGATGTTTTAAGAGGACACAGTTGCCTAAGGATTTTCATTAAGAGATCCTGTGGTTTTTAAAGGCTCTTACTGCTGGCTTATTCCAGGTAAGAGGTCTTACCTGGGGAGTGGTGTTGGGAAAGGCTTGTTTATATATACTCTCTTTGCCTCAGTGAGCTCGTGGACATGATGTCAGCTCCGTTGATGATGGGTTAGGAGTAGCCCCACCCAGGGGCATTTGCAGTGCCTTGGCTTAAGGCCATGGGACATCTCTGTGGTGGGTGGTAGTTTTGAGGGCCTGATTTTTTCATGGCTTTGGATAATCCCAAGATAATTTGTGGGGGGACAGCAACAACAGTTTTTGACTCTTGCCGGTGTAAAGTGCATCACTCGAATTGGTGTCTGAGGCAAGTCCATAATTATCCCCTCCCATAGCACAACCCAAAGAACATGCTCTCCTCCCCATTGCCAGGCTGCCTGTGCCATGTCCTCGTGTGCTGCTGATTTTGAGTCAGGTCTGCAGGATCCCTCCAAAAAGACAGAGCATGCAAGCTCTAGGTCAGACAGTCAGAAAATAGGAAGAGACACCACAGACCGTGTCAGTAGTCCTTGAGTGCACCTTGCTCCTAGCAAGCATGAAGATAAATTCTCCCTGTGAGAGCATGGGCTGCTACTTGATCTGCAATGGCCGTGACAGTAAATGTCACAATGAGAGACCCTGGAGAAGGGTCTGCAGGTTCTGCAGCTCCTTTGTCTTCAGGCAGTGGCTTGAATGTCCCATTCCTCTCAGAATGGGGCAACATGTTCTCCTATGCCATTCCCAACTGGGCCATCTGCCCATCCACTCTTACGTTTCCCAGGGCAACCTTCAGCTACATAGCCCAGCTAGCTCAGGTGTACCTAAACGCCATCAGGAATTTGAAGGGAAAGGAACTGGGAAGCGGCCAATATCGAAATGTACCTCGCACTAACAACTCAGTGGAGGTGGTCTGGCCAGACACGTCACTTGGGTGTGTCATGCATGTTGGCGACCTGCTGGAGCATATCCTTCCCATCTGGTCTCTGTACCTGGTTTTCCTTTCCATGGCAACCAGGACACACAGGTGTGGGAAGGGCTGATGCACAGGCTGGGTTCTTGCTGGTGTGGAGTCAGGTGTAGCTGGACTCTTCCCAGGCAATAGGAAGGTTCCCAAACTCGGCTGGCCAGAGGGCATTCTTCTGCTCAACTGCACAGACTGCCCAAGTGACTGTGTGCCTGTGAAACGCTGGGGCAGCAGCACTGAGCTATGTACTCCACACACCACCTACACTTCTGGAGGATCCAGGTGTGCCTGTGCTGCTGCTAGCACCTTTACCAAGGGAATTCTACAAGCTTCAGTGTCTTCACAGGTTAGACCAGTGAGATTCAAAATTAAGAAAAGAAAAAAACCCAAGAAGCCTATCTCAGAGCACTGGTTTTTAGAGCATACTGGCATTCGTTATCTGGGTTTATATCTCCTTTTTTAATGGTGAGGGACCACCAGAAGAGATTGCTCCAGCTGCAGTGATAAAGATCAGAAGATGTATGATGGCTGGCTCTTGAGCTGGACTATTTTTCTCATTCCTTTTGGATTGTTTGTCCTTGTAGATGCCAAAAAAAAAGCTAATGTAGAGCATGCAAGGAGTATGTCGTCACCAATGAGGACAGCATCCTTAAACACCCTGAAACTCTGGTGAGAGACTATTTGCAAGGAGAAGGGATTTATCTGTTACGGAGGGCTTTTTGGGCTGGATGTCAGAAGGGACCTGGAGCTGGCCTGCCAGAGACAATCAGGCTCCTTGCCTCCTGAACTGAAAGCTGGTGATAATGAAAGAAAAATCTGCATAGAACCCAGATCCCCTCTTCTGGGGTTTCCTTCACCAAAATTTTTGTATATTATGAAATACATCTCCATGCCGAGTGAATCATCCCCAGTTGCATCTACCAGAGCTGCTCAGAAGACGTAATATCATCCAACAGTTAACATGCTCAGCTTCTCAGCATCTGGAAATGCAGACAGGAGACATGACAAGCAAACCTGCCAGCCACTACTCCGAGCATTCAAGCCTCGAGTGATGCAATACAAGTTGTGGACCACGGTCCAGAGATTTATTTCTCAGCTTCAGAAGTAAAGGTTCGCACTTTGCTGCTGTGAGCAGTGATGTGACTTGTGTGACCATGCTTTGTCCCCTGTGTTAGGCAGCCTTATCCTTTCAGCTGAAAAATCAAAAGGAGAAGCAGTGGTGGAATTCTGGCCAGTTTTTCTGTAACGCGGAAAGGGAAATTGGGACAAAGGAAGTTACTTAAGTTCTTTGGCCTCCTTAAGCTGTTGACTGGTGGACAAACAGATGTAGCTACATAACATCAGCTTAATGCAATTAAATATACTTCTCATGTTTGCAGATGTCCAGGAAGATTCCTGTATACACGCAACACAACTGTGTGAGAGGTACAGGACTGCACAGCACATGGGGACAGTCATAGTTCCTGGCAGGTCATGCTTGGTGCTGGCCAGGAAACTGAAGCACCTCAAACAATACTGGAACTCTCTCAGGAAATCTGTGCTGGAGCTTCATTTACACTGTCTTTTAAATAGTCCATGTTTTAAACTGTCTCAGATATGATGCAGGAAATCAACACACTAGCCCAGGGATGGCGTCACTGTTGAAACAGCATCTGACTCCTCCTTGACTGCGATTACACTTGGTTGTTTTGGATGGATGTTATTTCCACTCCTATCAGCCGAAAAGGCAGCAGATCATTTCTATCTTGCCCATCCCAAAGGACCAAGAGGAGTATCAACAGCTCTAAGATGGAGAAAAAGTCTGATGCCCGCTCTGCTGCCAGCACAGTATGATCTTCTAGCGTAAAGAAATGTGCACCTCAGAAGGCGCAGCAAAATCTGCATCCCTTTCTCCCAACACACTTAGAAGCCAAAGCAAAATATAAGCTGTGGTGACTGGTTGTATGTTGAGGAAGGCAGAGGATATGTCATGAAAATTAATGGGATAATGCACTGTTTAAAATAAAAATCTTAGAGTGATAGGATAGTTTGGGTTGGAAGGGACCTTCGAGATCGTCTAGCTCCAACCTCCCTTCTGTGGTCAAGGACACATTTCATTAGACCAGTTTGCTCAAAGCCCCATGCAGCCTGGCCTTCAACACTTGCAAGGGTGGAGCATCCACAACTTCTTCAGGCAACCTGTTCCAGTGCCTCGCCACCCTCACAGCAAAGGATTTCTTCCTAATTTCTAATTTAAACCCGCCCTCTTTCGGTTTCAAGCCTTTTCCCATTGTTCCATCACTACATGCCCTTGTAAAAATTCCCTTTCCACCTCTCTTGCAGGGCTACTTTAGGTACCAGAAGGTGCTATAAGGTCTCCCCGGAGCCCTCTCTTCTCCCAGCTGAACAGCCCCAACTCTCTCAGCCTGTCTTCATAAGAGGGGTGCTCCAGCCCTCTGACCATCTTTGTGGCCCTTCTCTGGACTCACTCCAACAGATCCAAGTCTTTCTCATGCTGGAGGCCCCAGAGCTGGACAGAGCTCTCCAGGTGGATCTCATGAGAGCAGAGTAGAGGGGGAGAACCACAGTCATGCGATGCTCCCCTGCTCACTGGGACACCACTCTCACTCCATCAGGCAATCACAGCCACACGTGGTCCCGAACTGGGGCTAAGAAATGAATACGAAGAGTGGGATTTCCTTCTGCTGAGGGTCAAGTGGTTCAGGCTGCAGTGAAACTACTTTAGAAAATCTCCCTATGTCTCTAGCATAGCTTTGGACTGAAAAATTAACTGTCTAGAAGTACCAGGGCTTCCCTGACTGAAAGGAAAACGTGCATATGAAGGTAGATATTTGCTGTTGCTTAAGGGTCCCAGTCACTTAAAGACTTCATTTCCTGTTCTTATGTCTCCTTCAAGCCCAAAAGTTTACTGTTGCTTTAACTTTCTATGCACATAGTTATTCTTAGATCTTGTCTCCTGGAAATTTGAGGAAACATATCAAAGAACTTTTTAAGGGGTATGTGGTCCCTTGAGGGACCTCGAGGCATTGCTAGCAATTAAACTGTCATGAGCTTTATTTTTTATAATAAATATGCTGGTGCTTTTTTTACTACACTTTTTACTATGATACTTCCACAGTGAAGAACCCCGGTCTTCAGCTCTGTGAGCAGAGACATGCAAGAACACTAAATGGAGAAATGGCAGTGAATGGAAACACGGCATGTTATACAAGTGTTGCTAAAGCTTCACGAGGTGATCCCTAACAAGAATGGTCTTGAATGCTTTTGTAAGTAAGTCATAATTTAACAAAATCTATTACTCTATCTGCTCCTCAGACAGAGTGGGGAAGATTGACTCATCTTCCCCACTATTTCATTGGTAAAGTGAGTAAGGCAGCAGGTTGTTCTCACACCTCCAAAGACTTTTCTCTCTTGTGAAATGATGGCCCACTTACAGAAATCCAGTATCTGCTTCTTGTTCCTTTTCCCCCTGCACTCAGAGGAGATTCCTTGTTAGCTGTGCAATCAATACAAAACACATCTTCAGCCACTAGCAAATCTAGTTTATTAAAACACAGATCTGACAGTTAATTCAATTGCCAACAAAGTTGTAGCATGGTCAATACAAAAAAAAGTGACTTCATAAGTGAGATACATGCATCCTCTAGATGCAAAATTATCTGATAATTGGATGCATTGGACAGATACAGACAGAAACACGGTGGTGAGATTACACTGTGGCTAATTTTTTGCATTCTCTTGCAGTATTTCAAGTATGGTATCCCGTGAGAGGCTTCAAGCTTGTCATTTGTTGCTGCTCAGGTCTACTCCTGACAGGTGAAAACCATGGAAAAAGAGTTTGCCACTTCCTTCCAATTATGTGTCTGCTATATTTGCACAGGTGACCATCTCAATTATATTCCCATTGCAAACCAATGCTAAAATTCCCTTTTTAATCAACAGCATGGGATCAAGCACTGCAGGAGTTCACATGGCATCATTAGGTCAGCTCTCAGGTATGCTGCTGCATTATTGGAATAAGGATTTGGAGCATGAACTTTAGTGCAGACTTATGATAAAACTCTGGGCTTACATCAAAGGCAGCATCAAGTGACCCAAATAGATTGAACATAACCCTTAGACAGCCAAGAAAAAAATCTGCCTTTCCCAGTGATTTGCCAAGTTCTTTTCCACCTGACCAGCACTGATTTATTTTCTGCATATTTCAGACAGAGCTGAAAATAGCTTGCTGCTGTTATTTTTGTTTGGGAACAATAACATTCAATTTATAGAGTTCTTTCTCCTTAAAAAGTTCAGAGCATTGAGAAGCATCTTTACTGGCAGAAAACTTCCTTTGTTTGAACTTCATAGTGAGGGAAAGCTTTCAGCATTTTTGTTAGTTTTCAAATAAGACCGACTGCTTTCTTGGAAAATATGACTACTTGTCTGTTTTTAGTACAAGATGAAGTAATTAAAACCAAAATCTAAATATGGTCAAACTCAGTTTGGAGACTGTTTTCACTTAGATCTGATTTTTAGAAAACATATTTTAGAAAATATTCAGAGACTTAAAAATACAGGCAGCCATTTGATGAAATTTTCCAAAGTACACATAGGTGTATCTTCCCGTTGCTTTCTAAAAACATTCTTCTTCTCATTCTCTGTTGCCCGTCTTTCCTCCCGTTCCTGACTTAGTGCTTCCCTGTTGCATTTGTTTGTGTTTGATGTCAGGAACTTCAAACGAACTGGAAGCTAATCCTATGAAAAAAGGGATCAGTTTCCTCCTCAGAGGGGACAGAAGGTAAGGGATTTGGGATGCCTTTGGCAGCAGTTTGCTGTCAGACTTGTTTACCTGTGCAGAGGAAACTACTTCCTAGCTACCCATTTGGACCAAAATAATATTAAAAGTTTGTCTTTGGATCCCTGCATGGGGACGGAACTTCCTAACCTCAGCTTTCAGAAAAGCACTGGACATAAAAACAAGTGTTGCAATGACCTTGAAGGAATCGACACCACGCGAAGAGCTGCAGGGCGCAGCCCAGGGCTCTGGGTGCCTGCATCCTGCCCTCGCTGCCAGCAGGCATCTTACTCACAACACTCCATGCTGATGCCATTTGCTTGAAATCATTCTCTCACTTGACAACCCATGAAATGTTAAGCAAAATACCTGGGTGGCTGGCTCAGAGTGGAAAATTTAGAAATGTTAGTGAGCAGCCCGAGCCAGTGCTGGGTCCTGTTTGTCTCTCTGCCTGCTTTTTAAGTCAGCCTCAGCAAAAAGCATCAGTGGTGCTTTACATTTTTTTAATGTGCAATCCCTTTGCCACTGTTTGCAAGGGGAACTGACAGGGCACTGTGAATCCATAGGGAACCACAGTGTCTGAACCCCTGCACACACAGGGAAATGGAGTGCTGAGAAGTTCAGGCACAGAGGCACCGAAGTGATCAGGTGGGCAGTTTCCTTTCAAGTCAGAGGTTGAGTATTGTGAAATTAAATAAAGGGACTCTGGTAGCAAGGTAAATTCCTTTCAATTCCTTGTCCCGAGAAGGGTGAACAACAGAGTTATCTCTACATTGCTAAACAGAAGACAAGCAGGGATCATACCCAGGCACCTGACCTCTGATCATCCTGACGCAGTGTTGGTCACCCACAAAGAGCTCTCTCCCAGAAACTTTTGCTCCAGAGATGCCTGACAGTGAGCAGCATAGCTGCAGGCTGGCCAGCAGCATAGCACACAGTCTGTGTCATTGAATAGTATGATCCCAGTCTAAATATCCCATTGGGACCATATATATTGTTTTGCACCAGCTATCTACAGCACAAACTTCTGATTTTCGCTTTGAAATTTTCAGCAGCGAAGTAATAGAGGATGGGATCAAGACAGCTGTTCATGGCAGCGAGGCAGAGAGTGACCACCAGTGCTTTGTGCATGGGCCGGTTACAAGTGCTGTATATCAGGTGGACAGTTCGCAGGATGTGGTATGGCAGGAAACAGAGGAGGGAGAGGATGAGAGTGATGATAATGGTTAACAGTGCCTTCTTGTGACAGACCACCCTCTTGCTCTGCAGAGTCCTGGACTTTAGCAGCTCTCTGATCGCAAAGACATAGCAGAACACAATTGTGCAGAACGGCAGAATGAAGCCCACGACGAGGACAAAGCTGTTCATCATGAGGAGCCTGTGCATGCTGGAGGGGTGCGGGTCCAAGCATTTGACTGGGCTGCTGTACCCAGCGACCTCCTTGTTTAACAGAGGGCTGGCGGCTGCCAGCACGAAGATCCATATGGCCGCACATGTTATCCTGGCATACTTCATGTTGGTCACTTTTCCATGTTTGAAGGGGTAGACGATGGCTCTGAAACGAACCACGCTGAGCACGGTGAGGAAATAAATGCTGCAGTACATATTCACGTACAAGGTGTAAGTCATGATCCTGCAGACGATATCACCAAACACCCAACGTGATCCCAACAGGAAATATGTGGCCCGAAAGGGCAAAGTGCTCACAAACATGAGGTCTGAAATAGCCAAGTTCTGCATGTAAATGTTTACTGCGGTCCTCTGTGAAGGCTGGAAGAAAGCATAAATGGAGACGCCATTTCCAACAGCACCCAGGAAGAAGATAAAGAGATACATGATGGGATAAATTACTTGTTTGAAGCCGTCAATGTTACAGTCGGAGGAGCTGTTAGTGAAGTTGCCATCTAGTGCCTCCTTGGAAATATTCATAGTCTGAGCCAGGGTCTCCATTTTTCTGCCAAAGTGAAAAGAAGTGGTGTCAGTGCTGGGTTACGGGCTGAGCAGGGAGTTTGGCTATTTGGGACTATTTCACTGAGGGCAGAAATTGCAAGATGCAGACGACAGTGGGAAGTAAGGGTTTGTTAATGAGCAATTACTTGTGATGTCCCAATACATACACATCTCAAGGCACAAAGCCCCAGGTAAGCTCTAAAGAGTTTCAGTATTATAGCAGCTGGTTGTCTCAGCCTTTAAAAGTGCTGCCTTTTAGAGGTGAGTGCTGTGTGTGTGTTTTAATGACAAGTCTCTGATCTTCGCTGTGCAAAACAAGCCAGCTTGCTGTCAGCCATTTTGTGGCAGGGAGGTTTTAAGTGCCCAGTCACCTACCGTGGAAACATCAAAACCTGATCAGAAAAGAAATCACTGCCCACTGCAAAGTCTGCAAAGTCAAATTAGGATGGAAAGCCAAAAGAACTGAAGTTGCCTTTTGGGACTAGGGAAATCTTGTGTGTTTTTGGCAGTATTTCCTGAGCAACATCAGACATATTTTAATAGATGTATAAATTAAGGAAATTTTGACTTTAAACACTGTGCAAATAGTGTGCTAAATATGCATGGTTCCTTTTTTAACTCCCTCCTCCTTGCACTGTATTTCTTCTTTCTCGTTAAATTCTTGTGGCTTTCTATGTCCCTTTTCGTAGGGCCTTTGCTTCATGTACCACTCTCTTGACCTCTTTTGTGCTCAGCTGCTCTGCACCAGTCAGTCATCTACATGCACTGCAGCTTCCAGAGCAGCCCACATTTGCAGCTCTAATGAAAATGGCCTCTGAGAAAATGGGCTGTGTTCACAGAGAGTGGCATTTTTCCTCCTGTGAGGCTATAATTCAATCAAATCCAAACCACTCACCACTAAAACACTCTAAATAAAAATTTTTTTTCTCATTAGTGTCTATTTCTTTGCTGAACTCTTGATTTCTTATCTCAGCTATCCTGCAGTGAGTAGTATTTTCAAAGGAAGGTTTCAGTATTGTTTCTTGTTTGACAGTAGGAGCAATTCCCTCTTTCTATCTGCCAACATATTCTAAAGGTGGGACATGGGAATTTTTAGGCTGAAAACCACAACTACATGGCATTTCTAGATGCGTGAAAAAGAAGCTTTTAATTTTCCCCAGTGAGAGTGATAATGTGCCCATGGTACACAACAGCATCCTATCTCTTATTCTGAGCCTCACTGGCTTCACAATTTGAAACTATTTTGTTTGTACAGTTGGAGTCCCCCTGGAGGTAAAATTTGGCTTTACATTTGGGTGCTCCGAATGCCCAGTTGCCCAGTGTGGTATTCCTAGTGTGCTGTAAATGGGAGCTAATTTGCGCACTCAAGCCATGGTGTGGGAGCCTGAGCTATGTTCAGAGCAGCCCATGGTATCTCCAGGGCCGCGTCTCAGAGTCCATCGGAGTCCCTTAATATACCAACCAGATGTGCCTCAGCAGGCTTCTTTTATCCGGCTCCACTGACATGGGAAGTGTGGGAAGCACAGCCCCAGGCTGGGCTCCCAAGGAGCACGTAACAAAAATTGGGTCTCAGCAAAACCCTGGACTGAGTAAACACGTGCTCCTAAAGTTAATCTCCTTCTTATTTGAGATCCTCTTTTCTCACGGAGAGAGACAAGATATTCTTCTTAAGAACAAATCTTTTGTCATCAAAGGTCTTTTAATTGCTTTGGTTTTCTTTACAAAACAATTGTCTGATATACATGTTTTCTGTATGGGATCAATGACCAGCTTTTCTCTAGATTGAATCTGATCCTCCCATTTTGCAGGGAAACATTGCAGCCTGAGGCACTGCAAAGGGAAGAGCCCTTCTGACTGTGTTTTGCTGTGATCCAAGCATCCTTGTCTTTAGAAACCCCAAAACACAAGAAAATATTAGTGAAGGAATCTGCCACCTGTTGAAACATTCCCGAGGCATGTGAAAGCTGTGAGGTAGAGGAGTCAAATGAGGTTGAAGAACTTGGAGTGTGGACAAATTCAAAGCTTTGCTCAGCACTAGAAGTGATGGCTTGTGCCCAACGCTATCTGATGAAGGATGGGATTAGGGCAATGAAGATTCAGTTGATGAAAAGCCCTTGTGTCCCTGCACCCTGGGGAGAGCACTACAAACACAGGGCTGAGGCACTTTGCTCAGGCTGCTCATATGAGGGCATCTAGCTAATAACTACCATTAAAGCTATTTTGTCCTTTAAATGCACAAATGCTCCTCAATTCTCTTTCCAGCTAAAGACCTAGACTAAAAGTAGGCTAGTGCACATGCAACTGAGAAAATTCGATATCCTTGAACCTGGCAAGAAAGTCAGTACTCAGACTCCTCTCCAACTTATTCAAACACAACTTTCAAGCTGTTATGGGATGTCTAAGAGAAAGAGGCTGGAGACCAAATGAAAGGTGTTGAACCACCATAGTGCCTGTCCTCAGCAGAGGGCCAACGGTGACCCATGCAATTATCATACGTAGATGCTACAGTTAGCTGTGTTTTAATGCACAGATCAATGTAGAAAGAAAGGTGAAGTGAAAGATATATTTCACACAGGACTACCTCAACCAGCCTCAGAGGATAAGGGAAGAGTTTTACCCCTCCTTGAATCCAAGAACTGTCATCAGCCAGCTAAGGTTAGGAGACGGCTCCCAGATATACAGAAAGAATGACCTATCCAAGGACAGGCAATAAACTTTGTTTTCAGCAAAAGTGTCCAGATGGTCTCCTGGGTCAGGACTGAACAGGATGGGTTAAGGGTGAGAAACTGGACCGATAGGACTTTTTCAGATCCCCCACAAGAAGCAAGATTTGCAGTAAGATCTAACAGTCCTCTGAGAAAAAAAAAGAAGGACAGAAAAGGATGAACTGAAATGGGACTCTCTCTTCAGTGATACTGCAAGAATTCTCTGACAGAAATTCTCTAACAGGAGATTTTTTCTATATATGAGTTTCACTGACGGAAGCTATCAAATGGAAGCAGCTGACACATGTCCTGAGGCTCTGACAATCTCCCTGGCAGGAGAGAGACAATATCAGCTGAGCAAGAAAAAGGGAATCTTTTCTGAAATAACTGCTGCATAAGTGGATTAGATGTAGAGTTTGGGTGGTTTTTTGTCTTTTTTTCATCTCTGTGAAGTCTTTTAAATAATATTTAGAGCTTCATTAGTATGACTTTTACAAGTAAATATTATAAATTATAAATTCCATATATATTATAAATTATATATATTTATTATGAAGATATATTTTGCCTTTTCTCTTAGCCTGGCTTGAGTGCAATTTGAGGTAAGGTGATAACAGAAAGACATTTCTTGCCTAAGGTGAATCTTACACCCCTAACAAATGGATGGGTGTGCAAGCCAGGTGGGGGGCTGATAAAGCAAAAGTAAGAGGAGATTTGCTTAATTGAAGGAGATACTAAACTAATAAGAATGCCTCAGACCCATCATATTTTAAGCTCAGGATGCACGTAGCAGTCTAGCAGCAGAGTAGGGGCTGCCCTATAAACTGCCCAGGGTGTGATGTGTATGTCTGCCTCTCCGGGGCGGGTTTTGTGTGTGCATGTGGATGGTGAGGGACTAGGGACACAGAGGGATGGGCCTGGCTGTCTTGAGGCAAGAGTGGCTCAGCAGGAGCAGAGGAGAAGAAGATCTGCCCAAGGAACAGACCTTCTGAGGTTTCTATGCAGATCATTTGGGGGTGTGGGAGAGGAGCTGGTGGTGGCTGTGGCCATTGTGGGTATCAGGGATGAAGGATGTGATGCTCAGGGCTCAGCTATGAGGCAAGAGAGAAGCTCAGTCAGAACCAGTATTTCAAGGCACAGATGAGGAAGTAGAGAGTAGAAATTTAGTATGTGAAGAACTGAGGGAACAAAGGCAAGCGATACAGGAAGGAGAGACTACAATGTACCCAGTGCAAGTTCAGGCTGCTGGTGCTGCAAACTGAGTGGTGTGCAGAGGCGTGTTTAATTAGAAGAAACAGAGGAGCTGATGTGCATAGGAGAACAAAGGGCTGGACTGACAACACTTGTGAGAGCATTGAATTCACATCCAGTACACCTCTGAAAGGGCCAGGGAGGAAATAAAGCCCACCTGCAAAAACTAGAGAAGGCAACTCCAACTGCCCACAAATCCAGCTGACTGGCATGTGCTATCTTGAATGTCTGACCAAAACCAAATCTTACGTGTAATTCTGCACTTGTGCTCAAAATTGAAGAAGAGACAGGGGAGCTGTCAGGCTTGGCGTGAGACCAAAACCCTGGCACAAGGGGAACCTCAGAGACCTGCAGGAGAGAGGACAATCAATAGGAGCCTGTGTTGCCATGCTACCAGCTTTATTGTAATGATAGTGTAGGATGCACGGGAAGAGGAGTGGCACTGTGCATCAGGGGCTATATAACTTGCAACAGTGTGAAAATATTATGGCTAAAGAGAAGCACTACAGGGTTCTTGTAGGCAGACCTCACATACTCTAATAATAAAAATATAGTACCAGGAATGCACTTCCAAACTCCTTATTGTGATTATGACAGTTGCCAGAAAATGTTAAGTGAGGGTAGGAAGACGAAAGCAGGTAGCAATAGTAAGAGGGTTTGGGTGTCTTTATAAAGATGCAATGCTGCAGCAGAATGAGATGTGATGTCCATATGCAGCAGCTGCCTGATTCCTAAAATAATTAGTACAAATCCACAACACAAGATGCCAGTCTACATTTTCTCTTTAGTGCTGCACAGGCCCTAGTGCAAGCAGGCTTTGGTGGAGGGAGCTCTGTACTGGCAATCACAGTGGAGCTGGGCTTAGCAGCATTGTGGGACAGAGAAACAGTCCCAGAAGGAAGAAGCCTACATAATTTTGGGGGCTGTTTAGAAAAAGAAACAGAAAATTCAACAAGCCTACCCTCCAAAAGAAATAGACATTTTAAGAAATATTGAGCCCAGTGTCTATCAGTAGAATAGTTACCAAGACTATTATAAGGAAAATATCTCCATTTGGAAAGCAGAAGGCCTGTCAAAATGGGGAAAACAGGAAAGTCCGTATGATGGCAGATCAAATATGGAGAGGAAACTAAGAGCACTGAAGGGGGAAAAAAGTGAAAAGCATCTGGTAAAGGATATTCTAGTTGACATTACCTTTTGTAAACCCACTGAAAGATGAAAAACAACTCGTGGTTTGGCAGGGTTGCTTGGTGGCAAAAGATTTCTTAGGGACAAGGTCATAGCAAAAAAACTCATGGAATTCACTCTCACCTACCAAAGATGTTGGGATATTTTCATGTCTGATTCAGCAAACAGGTCAGAGGAGCCAGCTCCACTCGACAGATGTGGGCAGGAAGCATTAAACCAACCAGATAAGTGAAAGGCCAATAAGTAATCAAGACCAGATGGCACTCATATCAGTATCCCAAAGGATCTCAACTGTGAGACTGCTGGCCAAGGCACGAAACCCACCATGGTAATCAGGCGCTGTGCCAGGGGACTGATGTGTCACCACTGCAGCTCATTTACAAGAAAGGCTTGATAAGGCAGCTCAAGGGCCATGAGACCGATTTCCACTCCTGGTACATTTTGGGGGCATCTGTAATGAAGAATGAAGGCACTGAGCTCATTGAGAAGTCAGTCTGCTGAGGAAGAGTCATTCTGTCTTCTTAAAACAGACATCCTGTCTCACTCACCCACTGAAGGGCTGTGATGACAGAGGATGAAGGGGACCCAGTGGTCATTTTATATGTATATATGGATGTACAGATACGGCTGAGGGAGGAGACTTTCCCTTCTACTTCACTCTTGTGAGATCCCATCTGAGCACTGCATTCAGCTCTGACACGCCAACATAAGAAGGCCATGGACCTGGTGGAGTGGGCCCAGAGTAGGGCCATGAAGATGACCAGAGGGCTGGAGCACATCTCCTGTGAAAACAGGCTGAGAAAGCTGGGCTTGTTCAGCCTGGAGAAGTCCCCAGGGAAACCTTAGAGCAGCCTTCCAGTACCTAAAGGGGCCCTACAGGAGAGCTGGAGAGAGACTTTTGACTAGGGCATGTAGCGATAGGATAAGGGGAATTGGAATCCCCGAAGTGTTCAAGGCCAGGCTGGATGGGGCATTAAACAATTTGGTCTAGTGGAAGGTGTCCAGGCCCATGGCAGGGGGTTGGAAAGAGATGATATCTTAAGATCCCACCCAAACCATTCTATGATCCTATGATATGTGTGCATTTATAGAGTTGCATTTGTCAAAGCCTTTGACATAGCTCTGCAACAGAGGTTTTTGAAGCACCTAACTCACCAAGAGAGATGGAAGGCATGGTTTTTTGTGGGCTGAAAGCTGGCTGAAGCATAGAAAGCAAAGTGGGGGCTCAACAAGTCACCAATGGAGTCCTCTAGGGTCTGGTACTCAGATTAGATTTATTCAATGTCTTTATCAACAACCTGGAGATGACAGTTCTCCAGGCTGGCAGATGCCATGCCATAAGGGTGGCAGATGAGAATCAGTATATTTTAATGCAAGGTGATGCATGCTGGGGAAAAATAATCTAAATTGTGCCAAATTATATGAACTTTAAACTGGCTGTTACATTCAAGAAAGGGCAGTTGGCATTGGCATCATCGACCATTTGCTGAAGTCAGTTCTGCATTGTCTACAGCAGCAGAAGCAACCAAAATTTTCAGCAAAATGAGGGGCACCATCAAGGCTATGGAGAGCAAAGCAGGCAATCACCTTGTATAAAATCTTCATGCCTTCCCATAGTGAGCAGTTCTTGTCTCTGCATTGAAAATAGAGATTATGGAGTTAGAGGACGTGCAGAGAGAGGCAAGTAAAATAGTCAGCAGCCCTGGGCTACCCCAGTTCTTACAGAGGGCAGTCAATCAAGTTGTATGGCATCTCAGCAGAGAATGGGATGGATTTCTGTGCCATGCTGGGACAGAAGGACACAGTCTTTTTGAAGATGTGTGGTGGAAGGGTGCTGCTACTAAAGGTCTAAATACGAAACCTCCACTGTCTCTGAAGGTGTAAATATGAAACTGTTTCCAAACTGCTGGTCTGAGATCTGCTGCTCTGAAACACTGCTCACTATAACATGGGGAATGACAAAACAACTTCATTTTAATGAGGCATTCTGCATATGCAAAGTTAAATAGGAAAATCAGACTCTTCAATCAAAATATACTACTTTGCTCTGTTAAGTGTTAAATATATAGAACCTCTTATATGCCAGGAAAAAAGATGATCTTTGCATCTATCACAGTAACCCTTTGTCTGAAAACCACCCCAGACACCTGAGTCTGTTGTTCACTACCCAAATAGGAAGGTAATTATGATATTGCTGCTATAGAGGAGATCACTTGCATTTGCCACTGCACTTCCAAGAAAAACAGAAGTTCTCATGTTTTTTCAAAGTTCCTACTGGCTTTCTTTGTAATATTCACTTCGTGTTTCAGGAGCAGCATTACCAAGAATAAATGTAAAAAAATGCAATATTTAGAGTTAATACTAAATTCATCAAAACATGGCATATTATTAACCTTTCTAAATGCACAATAATGAAAAAAACCCAAGAGTCTGACATTTAACACCTTTTAAAGTTCGCCATAAGCCAAATACATGTTTTCCATCTAGTTAAATAAAAAGGCTCACTTAATCAGATCCACAACTTCATTGTTATCTTCCATCTGGCAAACAATTCCAGTTACATAAACCTACCCTTTTTTTCTGCCAAAAAAATTTCTGAAGACCAGCTTTGTCATAGAGAAGTTTGGTCAACGATCACTGCTTCTGGCAAATAATATGCTAACTGCAAATAACAAGAAAGAAAAGTAGTCTGTATTTTAATCACTGCAACATCTACATCAGAGAAAGTAGACAAATTTTGTCCTACCTCAGCTCACGCACCTTCTGGTGTGTTCAGTATTTTCTTCTTCTGCTTGCTGTTGCTCACAAACTTCAGGTTTTTTAATGGAAAGGAAACTCACAAAAACTTGATGTACCCGAGTGCTACTAATGCAGAAGCCAGAAAAAAACCACGAGCAGTCGTAAAGGGAAGTAAATCCTGATTATAAGTTCTTACACGTTCTTAAAAGTGAAAACTTCTCAGCTCAAGGAGTGGTGCTAGTAATCACATGGCAATCTTTCATTACTTTCATCCAATGAAAGAGGCTCTGCAGTTACGTGGCACGTTGAGAAGCATCCTGAATTTCTGTGTTTGGGCGAACACTTCTATATACTTGCTTTCATGTGCTTTCATTAGTCAGAGTTGCTCAAAATATTACAGGAGATGCCCATATAATCTTCACATGAATCATTAAAGATGTGGTTCTTGGAATTACGAAGAGGATATTTGTTTTGGTTACTTCCCAGAAAACATATGAATAACAAAACTGTAAACAGGCTGCTGGGATTTGGTGCATAATCTCATTCAAATCATAATTCAAGGCTGAGTTAACAAACCGAGGGACTAATTTTCCTTGAATTTTTATAGGAACAGATAGCTCTGTTAGGCCATGAACAAATGGCTGCAGTGAATGCCTTACTCCCTCTTAAGTTTCACCACTTCTTAGTGGAGCAACGTCGACTGCGCAGATGGGTGCTCTGAGCTCACTGTTGTTGTGAACTAGGTGTCTACATGCACTATAGTTGTAAAAGCTTGATTATTTCTTTTGTGTGCTGTCAGCGTGTGCAGGTGGACCAGACACGTTCAAGTGCTTTCTGGTTGCCGTGCTGTAATTCATATCAGCGGCAGGTGAGGAGTCCACACATGAATGCTTACCACAGCAGACAGGGATTCTCCAAAAAAACCCAACCTTCTTGCCATCCCCCCTTGTAGTTATCTACACCCCAAAGCCCTTTGGGTAAAGATTGTAATCTCTCCTCTATTTACCACTTGTACACGTGAACTTGAGAACAGACGAAACCGTCCTGTGGGTGTGCTCCCCATGTGGGGTCATGGTGGCAATGTGCAGTGGCTGCGAAGACTCGTGTCACCAGAGCTCACAAATCCCTAGACCCACAAGCAGCTCTGTGGGTGTTCCTGTTTTAGCATGGAGCTAAAAAAGGACATAGAAAACCAGCTTAGCTAAGAACTAGTCTAACGCTTTTGGTCTCCAAGTGAACACAAAAAGTGGATTTTGACACTTGCCCGCATTTGAGATGACAGAGCAAAGTCAGCTTAAAAGGCTCTCTGATAGAGATCCACATTAAGTGAATTTTCAAGGTGCATCATGACAATGAATCAGGACCCTCTTGAAACCGCTGTTGCCTAACTTAGATTTTGCCAACTCCAGTGGCACCTAAGCCCTTGGATTAAGTGCCCTCTTCCTGCTGTGGTTGTGCTGGCCACTTTGGTTACTGTCCCAGCTGTTTCTCTGTCTGCCAAGGTCTGCAGAGTGGCTCATGGGTGCTTCTTGACCCCATCCAGTCATTGAGGCAGGTACTGTAGACACCTGAAACAGGACATATCTTCTCACCCAGCTCATATGGACTAAAGCAGGGCAGAAATGATTCCATGAGCAGCTTTGTGGCCAGAGTCCTGTGAGAGAGCCATGACATGCACTAGGGACTGCGGACACTTCAGTGTGGCCACCCTGCGGCCACTGCCAAAAGGCAGCTATGGCCTCCATCTTCACTTGGGCAATGCCCCAATAACTCAGACTGCATCTTATCTGCAACTGTCAGAGACTAATTTAGGCACTGCGGTAGCAGTCTGATGACATCTCCATCACAAGGCACGTGGCAATAATCACTTTGGGACTGATAGGCAGGCTGTTCTCAGATACAGAATCAGAGACTGAAACATGCAGAAAAGTTAAGACATTGATCACATTTTATTTTCTTGATATATATTGAGAATATATATTTCACCATGTGATATGAATATCTTCTTTGCCTGGGTAATTTCCCACATTCACCTTCTTAAACACCCTGCTTTCTGGAGAGTACTGCTTCCTCCCTTTTATAAAGTAATTCTGTGTTTTGCTTCTAGCCTGGCTTTGAATAAATGAGGTTGGCTGCCAACTCACCCTGCCCCTGATGAGCTAGATCCGGAGTGACTGCTTGGAATTTTTTAGAAACATTCACTGTATGACTCAGCTTCCGAGGGGAGTTTATTACATTTCTTACTAATAAAAACTTCAGTAATTCTGGAGAAGACATCTCAGAATATCATGAAGAATCAAAGACTTTCATCACAAGATGCTGTGTGCATATCACATATTCAACAGTTAAGAGCCTAGGCTATTTCTGAACTTTAAGTCCCTAAAAGGCATAGATGTTTGAGGACACAACAGAGCGAAAACCACCCCTCTGGGCTGCAGCTAGTCTCCATCCTGCCTCTGTTTCTGTTCCCTTTCGCATTTCTAGCTCCTTGACAGCCCAGTTTCAAGATAGAAATGCAGGAGGGGGTTACTCATCCTGTTCCTTCCCCTTTCTTATAAACCCACCTGCCTTCCAGCCCTGCACAGGGGTATTGCCCACAAAGGAGGGCTCCAAATGTGTGAAGAAGCCAGACTTTGGATCTGAAATAAGTACTCCAGGCTAAGTAGAAGCAAAAGTTTAGACTCTCCTTCCCCTTTTCAAAGTTTCCTATAGACTAGTTCAAGTGTCTCTATGAGCTCAGCACTACCTGGTGGGAGTGCCATAAGATCCCACCCTCTACCCCACACAGGGAGTAGGAATACAGGGAATAGGACACCTTGGACATCCCAAATACATATCATGCTATCATGCTCCATAGGACAGGCCTCCCCCTACAGCAGTGCTGTGCCACCATAAAGTCAGGTGAGGTGCCCTCTGAGAATGATCCATCCGTATCCCCTTTCCTGGTGCATCCTTCCACCACCGCAGTCCCACTGGGCAGTTGCCATCTACTTCACACCTCAGTAGAGGAGGCCGAGGGCACCTGAAACCCATGTGGGTCTTACTGGATGTGCACAGCCCAACAGAATGCTGCAAGCTCATCAGCTCGTAGAGCAGGGACACACTTGGACACCAGCTCCAGCATCTCAGCTGTCCCACAGGCACAAGGACTGTGCATGGGAGACATGGCAAACCCCAGCCCCAGGGGAGCTGGAGTGAGACATCAGGTGTCCCAGGCAACCCAGATGAAGGAGCCTGGACATTTTTCCAGTTGCTCAGTCAATGTTTTGCTGTCTGGAGGCACAAACTTCTAGTGGCAGAGTTTCACTTTTTTCATGCCAAAACATTTTTGGTAAAAATGGATCTGTCAAACAAACAGAAGGGATTACCTCCATTGAAGATTTTAGCACTGCATGACTTCAACACGGCAGCTTAGCCTACTAACACATATCTATTTCCAGAGACCAAAATTACAAGCCTACATTCATTTTCTCTGCAATCCAGAAAAAAATCGAAATCCAATATTAGTAGCTCATCTGCTGTCAGCCATAAGGCTGGATGGACGGATGGGAAGAGCAAAGTGATGGCTGCTTGAAAAAGGGGGAAGAAGCAGGGGCAATTTAAAAAAAAAAATTATTCAGAAAGAAAAAGCACAGACAGTTTTCAAGCTGTTTCTTTTGCAACATTAGCAATGACATCTTTTTTAATTGCCTGTGGTCCTTTCTTATTTGTTTGCAGTTCCTTGTTAAAATACTACTGAGAGTGGAGGAGCATTAATATATAGCTGGAATTGAAAAAGACATCTAATGCTGTCTTTAAGTAAAATAAACTGCTCTTTTTTAACTATGAAGCACTAAAACTGGTAATGTTTTTACCAGCTCCTTCAAAGGTGGCTGTGGGCCTTGGGAAAAATTGATTGTCTCCAAAAGCTGTGGAGCTGATGGCAGCTGGGAGTATTAATGCTCTTCCCAGAGAATAATCGATCCAAACCTTGACTCTGAAAAAACTGAACCAGAGCAGGACAAAACACCAAACACCTTCTAAGGCCTTCATCTAAAACCCATTGAAGTCACTGGAAAGAATAGTGTCTTTTTGGATTAAAACCTAAATAAGACAGACTCAGAAACTGCGACTGGAAAAATACCAACCCTTTTTTTTCTTTTTTCTTCAGCTGGCTAAAAGCATTTCAGATCTAACATGTGCAAGCTTGTCAGCATGTCAGGTATATTCTATCTTCTCCATGTAATGTACCTTTCCAACTCTCTCTCTTTCTGTAGCCATTTCTCTACTTACCAATCACCATGGTGCTGAAGTGGCTTTCTGCTTGCGTTTTTATTTCTGGTTTGTGTGTTAGACATTACAGGATTGCAAACTGGTGGGATAATAAAAGTGCAGAATATGAAGGATTTGGCAATGAATCCAGTTATCTCTATCTCAAGATTTGATCTCCCAAAGACTTGTTATCTGTATATGTTGGCACATGCACGGATGCATGCACACAGTGCTGTGTTTTGGTCTGTGTTTACCATATATTCAGTGTTCTGTGAATCCTGAGAACTCTGCTGAACTCTCCTTCCTTGCAAATACAGAAACTCAAAGCAAAACAAGCTCCCTTTCTTCTCTCTTTAGTGACTCTTTCACAATATCCCTGACCCAAGAGCTGGATAAAATCCAACCAGAACATTCTAAAATCAGCACGATCAGATATGCTCTGCTTCTTACATCCAGTGGCTAAACCCCACTGTAAGATACAACCTGCAAGTCCTTCCACATAACCAACTACCACCAAGTTCACCTTCATCTCAATGTACTCATCACTGATAGTTAGCAAAAACATTTTTAAAGACCACAATGTGCCTCTCTGCAGCTCCATTTGCTAACCCCAGCATCTTCAGGCTATTCTCTTTTTTTAAAAAATCTAGTACCTTTGCTTTCTTAGCCAATCCAACTCCAGTGCTATTTCATGCTCTCTTTGTTTGTGGCGGGGGGTTGTGTACGTCGACATAAAACAGGTGTGAGTGCAGCTGCATGTATGCATTTATATACATTTGCATGCAAGCTCTTGGAGACAATCCACTTGTGGGCATGTGCATTTGGAATATAAATGTGTGTATACACACACACTTTATAAAAACTTGAAGCCGAGCATCAAGACCAAATTGCATTGGTCAGAATTTAGGGAGCCCTGGGAATAAATGTGAGACATAAGTTCCCCACTCTTTTCATCTGAGGCTAATGGGTTCCACCTCCCAGAGGTCCCTCTCCCTGGAACATGTGGGAAGTTCTTCCTCCAGGCACTGGCTGCAGCCAACAAAAAAAGTAAATTTAAATTTTTGTCCTCAGTCTGGATTTTAATGATGTTTCTTCAAATAAAACTCAGGTGGGATTAGATCCCAGTGGACACATTTTCTATTATACTGACTTTGGGAAATGGTTTATTGTGAGCTCTTTGATGTTTTTTAAACTGTATTTTATAATGCCATATAGAGTTTTCTATAGATGTGATTTTCAAAAAAAAGAACATAACATGACCTTTTGTTCCTTTTTTTTACTTGGAATTTAGAAAAGTATCTATGTGTCTGTGATGGGCCATAAATACATTGGAAAAAAATGTCCAGTTATAAATGAAATTTCTAGCCTTGAAAATTGCTAGGATTATGTATTTCTTTTGTAATTAATTTGCAACTAGTGTCCCCCCAGAAAAAAATGAGAATTCATTTAAGCTCATTTTTGTCACAGACTACATGCTTTCGTGACATGACTTTGTGAAATCCTCTTGACAGGCATATACTGAAAAGAAGACTGTCTAAGCAGGGCTGGAAGTGGTGGTGATTCGAGTGAGAGAGGGAAGGGGAAGTTCTGAGGTGGCAGGGTCCTCCACCATTACAGGATTGCGATTGTTCAGTGCTAAGGGAAATCCATCCCCCACACATCCCAACCTGCTGCACTCTGGGAAGTTGCCATGCTGAGCTGATTAATGTAATCATTTCCCTTTACCTCTTTTATTGGAGATATTCAAGAACCATCTGGATGCAATCCTGTGCCATGTGCCCTAGGATGACCCTGCTTCAGCAGGCAGGTTGGAAAAGACGACCCCGCTTGAGCAGGCAGGTTGGAACAGATGAGCCCCCTGTGCTCCCTTCCAACCTGACCCATTCTGTGGTTCTGTGAACTCTGGGTTTCTTTGTAGAAGACGAGAGAAGCCCAGGGTATGCTCTCCTGCTACACGTGCTCAGGCACCAAGCCCAGGGGCACCTCAGTGTCTCTGAAATTCCCTGGATAAAGGAAACCTTCCAACAGTATCTTATAAGTGTTAGTGAGTTAGGCATTACTTTACTCTGGCCAGGGTGTGTAGCAAATCATTCCAGCCGCACACACCCCTTTCAAGACTCTTCACTTATTCATTTATTTATATATTTCTATCCTTTTAGCGAACAAAGAAATTAATGCTCATTGGTTCTAAGTTACATAATTATCTTTGTTAATTAGTATTCTGTCCTCTATTGGTTATTGATCTCTCGTTACACATGGTAATGAGTCCAAAATATTTTTTTATTCCTTTTATTATCTTATTTTCAGATAGGGAATCTCAAACTCTCCAGCTGTAATCTCCTCTGTGTCTTCTGGTTGCTCCATCATGTCCTTGAAGGGCCATAATTTTAAGGTCCCAGATACCCAATCTTCAACTTCTTCAGGCTTTGTTTATTGAAGCTCACCAGGGTTAGTTCAACAAACTTGAGGTTTCTGGGATTTATTGATCGAAGAAACAATAAGAGTCTGTGAAAAAGAAACTTAACTAGAGCTGGCTAAAAGTGGGCACTGCTTACAAATAATTAAAACAACTAATTTAAAATTACTTAGGAAAGTTACAACATCTCCAATATCAACACCACTCCTTGTGGCTGGTTGTCATCAGGCGACCTTGTTCACCAGGTCGAGTAGTGTTTGGGACCAGTCTGGGCAGGTCTGAGCAACCTGACATGGGCTGGCTACACAACCGGGTGATAGTCAGTCAGTCATGCAGAGGGTTTTACAGTGATGAATAAACTATCTCATGTTTCTTCCACTTTGTTGCTGTTGCTACAAGACCAAGGCTGTAGTTCTCTGGAAATATGGAGCGTGCCACCAGAGAAGAATTAGCACAATGGTTTTAGTTTTATGCAACATTCCCAACACCCAGTGACTGATCATTTAGAAGAGAATAAACAAAATGAAGTAAGCTGTTTATTCAGCATGTTCCAACACCCGTCCATCTGCCTCCCTTTGTACTCACAATCCCTCAGCCACAACTTTTCTTATAAGCCACTGTCAAAAATATGACTCATTTTTCACATAATAGACTGGGTGAAAAGTAGAGAAGTTTTTATCTGTAATAAAGCTTTCCCTCGCCCAGGATCTACTGCATTAGCTCATATTTTATTTCTCATTAAAGAGAATGACACAATGAAAACGTACTCTTTCTAGCCCTAGTTAGCTGCAGCAGGACTCACTGTCTGTGCCATAATTAGCTCTTCTTGGCTCTTCACAGAACCAGGTACATGAAGCTTTTATAGCTAATTCTAGGACTAGGAGGGGCCACGAGAGGACTAAGTGTTAGTACAGTTTATACACAGTCTCCTCCTCTCTACTCAGGCATGTTGTAAGCTCAGCTAACACACTTTCATGGCTGCAAAGCAGAAGCCACTCTAAAGTGGGACATTGGCCAAAACGTCTGCCCACCCAGCTCCCTCAGGTTTTGAATCTGTGTTGCACCACCATAAAAACCATATCCCCGGGCAGACTAAGTGGTTCCATGGGAAGTATCTGTGTAGTCAGCCTTACAGGTGACATCTTCAGTAATCACTCCTTTTCCATGGCATCATGCCCTAACTCTGCTGGCAACAAGGCCGATCTTGGATTTCCAGGTGAAGGCTGTGTTTGCCTAGCACATTTCTCCCCGCTCTTGCTTTCCACACGCTAGACTGGTTTTAACGTCTTGCCTGGCTGAGAGACAAGAGGCAAAACACACAGCAGGCTGTCAGTAGATTTCCAATTCAGATGAAATCTCACAGCTTTTGTCACACAGATCTCGTGCTTTCTCCCAGTGAGACCCTCATACACATCAGACAAGCACTGGTGCCGCAGGAATCTCGCACGCGTTCCACCCATTTCCCTATGATCAGAACATCACTTGCCAAGCAGAAAGGGGAGAGATCCGGTAAACCCACAGGTCCCCTCCCAAGTCTGCTGGGACCTCTGACCCAGTTGTGCGGCGTGTGTAGCACCCTGCTGGGGTAAGGAAAGCTCTTATCAGTGTAAATTATGTCTGTGACTGACAAACTGATGTTTTGAATTTGTCAGTGCTGAGGAACCTAATTTTCTTTCTTTCCACAATCACTAGTGCCCATGCACAGGACAAGAGTGGGGCTGAGGCCCCTCACATCTGCTTGAGATGCTCAAACTTTGCTAGGTCATTTTCTGACACTAAAGCTATTACAGAAAGTCAAAGGCTTACATAAAGAGGAAACTAGATGAAGTTAATACGCTTTAAAATCTAGGCAGCAACTTACCTTTTGTATCTTATAATGACTTGATAGAACTACATGATGCAGCCTCTAAAAAACATCACTGAGGAAAGCTCCAAAGAACAAGACCTTTAATATGTCTTTTGCACTTCATTTGCTCCATTCTACATTTTAATTTCCTAAGCATCTCCTAAATGCATTCAGTAGCATAGTAAGTGTAATTCCTATGAGCTAGCTAAATTACTTCTAGCAAATTTGTATCAGCACTTATATTGTATTAGCATCATTACGTTATAATTTAAATCTTTCATTTCACCACTAATCAAAGACAATTTTTGCAAATAAACCAAATCTTCTCATTTGCCAATGGTATCATCTTACTTTCTTTTTCAATAATCAAGCATGGTCACTATAGCCTCTGTAGGTAATAGAGCAGTTTCTACATATCAGCAACATTCCCTTTTGTCAAGTAAAATTCGTAGGTCTAAGTATCCTCTGCTTGCATCTCTGCAAAGCAGCATTATGTACAATATCCACCAGATATAACACTAGAAAATTCTGCTTCCCTTTGACAGGCAATCCTGAAAACATCTGCTGGTGTAAGCAAATTGGCTGAGGAAACTGCATGCTCCCACTTTAGGAATGTTTTCTCTTCATTTTTCATCTCTCTAGTGCATAGATCCATCACTTGTATTGCTGACACATATTAGAATGGGAATTATAAGACTAAAGTGCTGGAATGATCTGAAAGAAGAAAGCACAATTTTACTATGTCAAGAGTTTGAAAATGGGTGATAGAGGCTCTTTTCTATTTGAAATGGCAAACAGTAGTAAACCCAACAGAAGTCTAAATATTTTAAAATGAAAACTTCCTTTGCTTCAGCACAAGAAATCTTAGTCACAGCTAGGATTTACATCTATAAACATATCATCCAAATTATGTTTAGCTCTTTCTTGAGATATAACATACAATATCTGCAGGCCATAGCCATAGAAACATAAATATATTGATTCCCTTTATGCAACTATTTAATGGAAGGAAAAAAGAAATCAAACTAGTGGTGAAGAGCTGGTCCATATGTATTAACTCACTGCTGGGTGACCATCAGGCCATGCTTGTGTTCACCAGCAACATGAGAGACTGTAGCTAGAAAGCAGTGACTGCCTTTCATAGCGCACAATAGTAGCCTTATTTAAACTATGCAGAATAATAAGCTATACAGTAAGAATCAGCCTTGTACCTCAGCCATTTGTGTGTGCCTGGGAAAAAGGCGTCAGAGATGAAAATAAAAGAGCTGATATATCCAATATACTGCTGCCAGTTGACTAAGAAAGAAAGAGAGAAAGGAAAAGAAAGAAAGAAAGCTAACTTTATCCTGAAGTCCAGGTTTTGGAAGATCAAACCGATGAATCCACACACACCTTCTTCCACACATCATTGCAAGAGAAAATCAGATGTCAAGAAAGGCCACACAAAATCAGTAAAGATGCTCACTTTGCCTGGCAGCCTGATTGTGACAGGGACAAATCAAGGATGTCTGTGGAGCAGTTCAATAAAAAACCAGTATGTAGTGATGCTTCCCTACAATAGTCTTTCAGCTGACAACAATTCTTGCTTAAGGATTTGCTGCAGGAAAACAGTCTGGAGATTTAATAACCCTTGACGTGTTTTCCTTCAATGAATGTCGACCTTTGCCAACCCAACATCTTGTACAGAAGAATTCCTTTGAGCAAGTATGTATCATGGAAAATAAGTGCTGCTGAATTAGGTCACATATGTTAGACATATGTACATTAGAATCACCTGCATGAAAATCACATCCTTTCATTTTTACTGAACCTGCTGCCTGTCACCTTTCTTTGATACTTCTTGCTTCTTCCATTGAAAAAGGACAGGAAAAAATTGTTCTTTCCTACACATGAAGAAAACATTGGCTGGTTCAGAATGAGGATATACCTAGAGCAGCATTCAGTCTCCAATGAGTTGACAGAGAAGTACAGGAACAAGGCAAACTTAGATACTATTATTCTCCTTAGTATTCTCCCACCTTGCAATTATTTTTCATATGGATGATTTTCTTCATTTACTCTGAACACAGCTCCCCTGGCTTCATTTTTGAGCCTCTTGAGGCAGTACAGAAAATCATGATGCATTTGAAAGAAAGCATGCATCTTTCTGGCATGAACACTCACCCTTAGGTGAAAGATTTTTTTCCAAACTTGTTGTGAGTACAGTCAATTTGTAATCACCCTTTTCAGGTTGTAGACCTCTGACACAGCCCCCATGTCATCTCTGGCAAGCTGGAGAGTCCCAGCGTACACATTTGTTCCATGTATGGAAGCCAGGTTGCTCACCTTGGTCATTTGTAACTGTGAACCTTATTGGAGTTAATAACCACTGAGCAGGGGAGCTCGATGCTGCACAGAATGTTAAAAACTGGATTTACCCAGTGGTGCAGTAACATGGGGGTTTTGTCTGCTCCTGAACTCTGAGGTCTTCATACAACAAACTTTTGTGTCTGAGGGGCAGCCATGAGCTCAGAGCCCCCCCATCTCAGTGATAAAGGTAAAACTGCTGAACATGGAGGCTTCTGATGTGCATCATTTTGCATCTGTCTCTACTAAATTTCATGTGTCATTTAATTGCTTTGTTATTCATACTCACATAGTGCTTTTGCAGTTCTTCAAAGTCAATCCTCATCTTTGCTGTTTTGCAGAATTCTGCATATCACCTTCAAATTTTATCTCCTCACTTTTTACCTTCTTTTCTAGATTATTTTATTATGTGGAACAATTAAGTCCTAGTAAAAACCTCTGGAACACACTGGTAGCAACTCCTTTTTGCTCTAAAAAATTATTGTTCTCTTCTATCTTTCCTCCTGATTACTCACACAAGGACCTTCCCTTCTATGCACTAGCTGCTCAATTGCTTGAAAGGCTTACATTTAAATTCTTCAATATTCTTTAGACATCATCAGATATGCTGAATCTGGACCTCCTTTATTCTTGTAATTTTTCATTCAGAGGAATCCAATATACTTGTGTGACACAATTTACCATTGTAAAATTTATTCCTCACTAGAAAAAAGTTCTTCCTCACACTGTCTGGTTTATGCATCTATCTGCTAATTCTCCATGGTTCTTTAAGAGTGTTACTAGTAACTTGCCCAGTACAAATTTCAGGTTTCCAAATTAGTGGCTTAATTTTTCACATTAACTCTCTTCCATTCCTTTGGTACTAAGCTGTAAGTGCCATGTTATACATTACAGTGAGAAATACAGCACTTTCTGCCTGGAGCTTCTTGGGTGCACTTTGGATAAAAACCATCAAGTAATGGGGGACTTGTTAATACTGTCTGCTTGTTCCAAGACACTTTTAGTTAAAACTGAGACGTGTCTACTGATACATCCTCTGCAAGAAGGGCTATCCAGACTCTTCTTCAGTGGACAGATCCAAGAAGTATGAATACATTTGTTTTTCTGTCTGTGGCTTTTTCTTCTCTGCATGTTTCACACTCCAGTCATTGAACTACTGAAACAAACCCCTGACAGCCTTTCTGCTCCTGATGTGGTTTTAGGATTTATTAATTGATTTTAAGAAATAATTCCCTGGATTGTTTGAATTTGGAAGTGGTGGGGGTGTTTAGAAGGAGGATTTTTGGCCTGCCTTGCTACACTTTTGCACTTAATTACAGCAAACAGATCTTCCCATTCACCCTATTTGGGCACGACTTCAACTGCTCAAAGGAAGTCTTCTTGTTTTTAATAGCATTCCTTTCAATGGTGTCTATGTATGCTGCCTTCCTTCTGTGCTTTCTCGAATCTTTTTTGATTTGCAGAAAGCACTTGCTTTTTTCCTTCACTATGGTACTCCTACCTGGTACTAAAGTTGTGTGCAGAGATTCAATGCCCTTGTAAACACCTTCTTAATAAGCATCCTCACCTTTGTATAGCCTCCCTTTGCAAAATTTAAAAGCTATATGGCAATTGTTGTTTCTTTGGGCGTTCTTGCTTCTTTTGATCCTGAAAATGCTGTAAATTCAAGTACATCTTGGTAACAATTACCAAATGGCTCTTCCACAGTAACAGTCACTACATGCTAATATTGTTCCTTCATGAAGTCCCAGGCAATCTACTCCAGCTGAGGCAGAGTGACTGGACTAGACAGTATCCAGAGGTGCCTGCAACTGTTCTGTGATATTATTAAGTATTGTTATTTAATAACTATAATATACCAGAAAATAATGTAATATAGTGTTGTGATTCAGCCATGATGTTGTTAGCTAATATAAGAACAGTATAATAACTGAAAGAAACCTATATATAGTACCACTATACTAAAAATTATTGTAATGAAAAGGAGATAACAAAAAAAGAGAAAACAATATAACCCAAGAAAGACAAGTGATACACAATACCTTTGCTTACCACCCACTGACCAATGCCCACTGAGTCCCTGAGCAGCCATTGGTCCCATTTGACTAACTCCCGCCAGCTGGCATTACACCTCTGTCTCTTCTTGGTCTTGCACAATGTGCCAGGAGCCTTTTGGACAGTACAGCCAGAGAGATTCTGATACTCAGTTTCCTACTGAACATAGGTCACAAGTACCAACACCTCTCCAGCGTTTCCTGGAAGTTGATTCAGGTGCACATTGAAGTCCACTTGGTAAGCAAGCCACTGCTATGAGCTCAGTTATTTATATGGGTGATGACCAAACTGGCCACTGCTACAGCTTTTTGTGCCTTCCATGGATATCTCTGCCTCTAGAGGGTTAACCTTATGCAAGCAGCTTAATTCTGAAATAGAAGACTTGGGGGAGGGAAGGGAGTGATGGCAGCTACTTCATTCTGATTAGTAAGGGAAATACAGCAATATCAGGGCACCCCTGGGAAAAGATTCAACTTCTTGTGGTTTCCACCTTAAGGTAGAAATATTTCGGTATTAAGTTACTCCTGAAAGATTTATTTAAGGACTTAATATAGGACTGAATTCCTCAAATTAAAGAGCAGGGGATTAATTTTAAGGTATATGCCTGATGCAGGAGGATATGTTTTTGTAGAAGCCAGTAGGCCAGCTACTAGGCCACACTTGGGCCATACTGGAAATGAAATGTCGTCCTAAGTGACATTAAAACTCCATGGCGAAAAAAGGGAAGGTTTTAGGACTGAAGGTTTCTGAAAGGCTGCAAGGGGGCTTCTTGAAGAACAGGAAGAGGTAAAAGGAATCAAGGGAAAAGGGTGGATATTTTTCATTTTAATAGCACAAGATGACTAACTCAGACATGTTTAGTACTTGTCAGACTGTGACTGGAAGGGCTCAGAAGGTGGGCAGAGATCTCTCCCAGTGGCATCACTAATCAATAGATAAAGACAGGCTGAACTGCAAAGCACACAGATCAACACTAATACCTGAACTGACAGAGACAAGGAATTGTCTTGCGGGAATTATGATTTGTTCATAGCAATGACGCCTGCTTATACTTGGAAAAGTATTAATAAAATGTGGCCAGCAATAGAATGAGGTGGATTGTTGCTAACACAGCTATGAAAGAATATTGAGATTGCAGACTCTTGTTTCTCTCCCAGGAACTAGGTTGGTAAAGCTGGGTTTGGTGGAACCTTGGATACTGTCATTCAAAATAGTGCGAGGAGAGAATGAAGCCTTTGGTGCCCAGATTGATTCATTAGGAGGACGAATCAGGTCCTTTGAAGGTTGTCTTGGGTTTGAGCGTCCATTTGCTGCATGGGTAAAATTCAGCCCCCAGGAGGACAAGACCCAAGGCATGTAAATTGTTGAGGGTGACCTTTTAAATCAAGAAACAAAAGAAAGAACAGTTTTGTTAACAGATTTCATCCAGTTGTAGGAAGGATATCAAAGAAAGTCTGTAACAGATAGACAGGACTGGGTACACCAGGGGAATACAGTAAGCAAAGAAATATCCTCAACTTCTGAGACAGAGGAAGACTGTCAACAGAATCATCAGCGTACCATGCCCACTGAAAGCTATCCCCAGCATCTCCTCAAACAGAGATTAGGAAGTTCTGACAGCAATTACCAATGACTCTGTGTACTTAAGATTTGAGATGAACAGTAAACACTAGAAGTATTTATAGTAGAAAAAAATGTTAAACTTAGATGTTATTTCTGGAAAAACCCCCACTGGGAAATCTCACGAATTGGTATTTCTAGGAAGAGCAGGAGTCTGTGAAACAGCTATTTTAAGACATATGTGGTAAAATTAGAAGAATGAAACGCTACGTGCCCAAAGATATTCTCAGATGTCAGAAATGTTCCCAGATAGTCTATAGTGCTAAATGGTTAAAACAATCTGGTACTGGGAGTGCCAGCCTGGGGTCTTCTGATTTCTGTGCATATTTTGGACGTTATTTGGGTCATTCCCATATGTCATTTGAAAAAGAAAGGGTCATAAAGACTGAAGCTGTCAAAGTTTTGCAATGTGCATTGGGTCTTTCAGTTCAATGAGAGAGAATGGTTCAGCACACTTACTAGTATAGCCAGAACTATGGGAATTGTGATAGGTCTGGGAAGTGAGCTGAAAAATAGGAATGACTAAAACCTATTAGTGCAGACTCATCTTCTCTGGTAATTCAAAGTTTCAGGACAAGAGTTGAGACACAATCTGGATGGGAAATAGCAGATTTCTGAGTAAACAAAAAATGAGTTTACAAGAAAACAGACAGATCCAAATTGAGGGAGAGGCTCCTTGGCTGCCAAACCAATTTAGGGTGGCTCCCAAAGCAGGGAAAATATATTGAAAAATACACTAACAATTGCCTACCATGCAAAGGCACCAACACTGATTGTAATGAACTGAGCACTCCTATTTTTAATATAAGTATCTTGTCCATGGAGTAGATTACAAGGAGATTTTACAAAACCACTGCCACTTGGCAAGCATGCATACTGATTCAGCAGTTACAGGACTTGAAACGTTTCCCATTAAAGGCAAAAGAGAGAAGACCTACGTAGAGATGGTCAGGAGAAGAGAAACTTTGCCAAAGCAATTGCTTTTTTAGAAGACATTACTAAATTGTACCTCAAATCCATGATGATGAATGAATTAGCCAGTGAGTCCCTATTCCCCTTTCCCTCAGTGCAACAAACACGCAGAGAACACCATCAGGGCTATAAACTTGTTTGATTCTACTGCTGCAGAGAAAACAACATTATCAGAATACTGATAGACAATATTCCAATTAATATAAAGGCTGCCTGTTTGTACTTTGTTTCTGGTGATGCACAAACAGTTGTCTGTGGGCATAGGGTGCTGCTTGAAGTCTAGTTAAAGAATAATTTGCCTGAGCCAAGGTAACCTATGGAGCTGGGGTGAACAAAGCATTGCAGAAGTATGAGCAAAATGTGCATGAAGGAAAATGATGGCTAGTCTTACAACCCACCCATCTTTTGCTCTTCAGACTGAAAGACCAGGTATTTTATTAATGTAACCTTCATTTTGACTCCAGAGCAAGTCTTGAACTGACACTTTGATGTCTCATCTTTGTGACTGCACCTCTGTCAGGTGATGCAGTGATATTTCACTAAGCAGGGTGTGTGCACAAACCCAAGTTTACCAGCTGCAAATGGCTTTTGTATATAAATTATTGTAAAACTCCCAAAATAAGCTGAAGGAACAGCCTGAGTTATTTTAGAGTGCATCTGACTAAGGAGTTGGACTACCTATGCTAAACCAAATTTCTGTCTACTGAAATTCACTTGCATATTTTTTTGTTTTAAGACTGGTTGTTCTTGGCAACTTATTAGCAAAAACAACAAAAAACCTTCAGAAAATGGTTTAAAGACTTTGATCCAAGCAGTCAGCAAGCTAAAACTACAGATGTCTAGTGTGTGCATGGACGAATAGGAAAGGTTATTTTTTAAAGGCAAAATTACTTACCTATACAGCAACAGAGATTCTTGGAAGTGAATCAATATACATTCATTTCTGATACACATGAAAATCACGGCTTCATCAGTGAGAAAATCATGAAAGTGGATCAAAGGTAAGGTTATTAATTTTGAAGTAAGTTAAGGCTGTTGTCTCGTTATGATTGTATGCCAGAAGAAAGTAATGTTCTAGGCACTTTGTAGATCTTGCCTTTCCAGCCTGCCTGTGGAAGAAACTTCTACTAAGCAGCTGTCTTCATAAAGGTACAGAAAATAAGTCTGGAAAATACCAAGAAACAGCTAAAATATATCTATTTAGGGAAATATCCATAAGAGATTCCACTTACAGTGCTTGCTTCCCACACTCTGGTATATTGGTAACTGCACTACCTACCCGAACTGTCCAGGAAGATGAAGATTGCAAAATACAGAAGTGTTAGTTAAGGCACAGCGATACTGATTCTCAAATGCAGTATTTTCTTTTCAACTGGATGTGTCTCTGGTTACTAACTATGGGTAAATTATATAGCACCTAAAACAGTCCCTCCGGTACTGTCCTATTGCAAGTAATGGTTGTACTGTGCCCAGCACATCAGCTCCCAAGCCAAAGCTTGAGGACAATGTCACAAAGTGCAGCAAGTTCATTCTCTGCTTGCTCTCTTTCCTTGCCAGGTGCTAATGAAGAGTGATGGGCTTTGCTGGGTTTATTGTGGGTGAGAGATGATATGCCAAGAACAATCTGAGAGGTGGCAAGTCCCTGACTGTCAGAAGGGATGGAGCCTTCAAGTCAGTACTTTGTAGCAGTGTCAGACTGGATCCCAGGAGTGCTGCAGCCCCTGAACTGAATAGCCCAGCAGAGCCAGAGTGCTTCAAAGAAACTAGAGAGTGGCAGTTAAATTTTAAAGGGCCAAAATGTAGATGGTGGACTTCTTAATACAGTGCTCCTTGCATTTCAGGTCTCCAGTTCAATAATATCTCCATGTAGACAGAGGAAAAAAATCTGGAAAACAAGTCTGAGCAAAGAACTGAAAGCAGAGTTGTAATTTCAGGAGGCATATTTTAGTGTATCTGCAGTTGTATGAACCACCAAAACAAGCATAAGCAGAGACTGCATTAAGAAGCACTTCAACACCCTCTACAGGATCCAGAAATGAAAAAAAAAAAATTTATACCTGTAGTTAATTCTGAAAAATATAACAAAAATACTAAAATTATTTTAGATTACTCAGCTAATCTCAGAATTCTCATTTTCCTGACCAGGTCAATAAGTGTGTTATATCCTAGAAGCTATTACATGTTTTGTGTATGACTCAGAAAAGATGTTGACTTGAAGGTTATGAACCTTTCTCATGTTGTCATTTGTCACTGTACATTTCCTCTTTCATGGATTTAGGAGTGGATTTTCACCAATCACTTCCAAAGAACTTTATCATATTAATGTTTGCAAGTAAATTTAGTCCAAGCTGTCCATGCTATATCTAGAAGTCAAGTGTGCCTCTTGGTCAGCATCTACTAACAACATTGACAAAAAGTAGATATAGTTTCTCTGTAAAATTCTAAGTCCTAACTTACTTTGCAAGTGCTGGGGAGGGTTTACTCCTATTGTGACTCAGCATATGAAAGCATTGTTTTCACCAAGGTGTCTTCCTCCTGTCACAGAGAGAGAGAGAACAAGAGCAGGTGGTCATGAGATAATGCAGATTTCACAGACAAACCACCAGCACACTGAGCGCTTCTTCTGGCATGGGGTAAAGTTCTGAATGCCTTCTTCCATGGAAGGAGCTTACAAGCCTCAGACAAAAGCAGCACAACTCAGAAGCACCCATGGACACAACAGACCATACGCCTAGGCCATGGGAGAGTGGGAACAACCGTCCACAGGGATTTCTATTTGGTTGTGATGAAGGAGCGGTGAGGGATTTGGGAGCTCTAAAGCAATAAGTCAGGATGAAAGTCACACACAGTCAAGCAATACACATTTTATTTCCACTTCTCCTGCCAGGCTTAACATGACTGCTCTCCTTTCTTACAGACACTGCGGGCAAAGTCAGGAATCTCACAGTCAGTCTCCTGAGAAAGCTCTGCAGTAGCCACACAAGCCTGTGTCTGCAGTCTGGTACACTGAGTGCCCAAGGGGAGCCAGCCCAGGGCACTTCCGCAGGAGACGGGCAGTATTGAGAGAACCTTTGATGGCCACAGCCCCACTGATCTCGCTGTATCCCCGGTCCCTGGCACAGTGAGGCTCCCCAAAGAAAGATGCATGCTTCCCTGTGTGCCCAAGTGGGACTTGCAGGAGAAGTCAGACACCTGCGCACTCAACCCACATTCCAGGGGAAATCACTAAGGCAAAATCAGGGTTTAATTGCTGTTGTTTGGGTTTTCTATCTCCATCTGTTCTCTAAATCTGGCCATGTGCAATGCTCCGTGCCCTCAAGGCCTATCTATCTGTGCTGTTTCTGTCAAGATGTTGGGAGGATGATGACACACATTCAAGCCAGGACAGGCTGTGGCTGCAAACAGCAGCTACTCAAGCATAAAATCTCTTCAGGCACATACCTGTTGTGAGGTAAATTTGAGTCCCTTGGCAGTGGGGCAGCACTGAGGCAGGAGATGCCATTGAGGGGTGGTGCAAGGTATGAGCAAGGCCAGCTGTGCCAGCTGTGTCCTGCTGGGAAAGTCTGTCCTTGACAGCAGAAGAGAGGAGCTCAGCTCTCCTGATGTGTGACCGCACTGGGACAGCAGTGCTGCAATGATACAGGATTTGGTCTGGGGTACTGCTGACAGTGTGGTACCACCGTAAATACAGGCAGATGCCAGCACATGCAGCCACAGTGCCCACAAGCTTAAATACTTCACATAAAATTGGATAATTTGTTCGCCACAAGCCTCCTGGCCTTTCTTGTAGCTGACTTTATTAGCTTCTCCTAACAGATTTCATGTAATTCAAGACATGGGATGGCAAAGCCTCTATTAGCCAGAGCTGTTCACAGTAGTGAAGCTTTAGTCCATCTTTGAAAAGGTCAGGCTTTTCACTTGTGTCTTTGCAAAAAGGAGCGATTGTGTTATAGAAATACTAAAAATACCTAAAAACTGACTTGGAATTACTTCTCAAAGAGGTGTCAATCTGCTTGCTAAGTGAATTGGTCTTGTGTGAATAGGGAGAGCAGAATTTCAGGCATGCTGGTTCATGCAGTCTCTTAATGGATGCCTATTTGTCATATAATTTTGCCATTTGCTATTTGATTAAGGGGTTTTTAACCTTTCCAGTAATCTACTGAATTATGTGTGATCTGTGGGTGTGAGCATTCTTTGATCTCCGTTTATATCTACAGAGTTAGCAAAAGTCCCTGCCAGTTCCTGTTAAAAGAAGAAAACAAGTTGCTACGTGTAGAGCGGTTCATATGACACTTTGCAATCATATGGATTAAAACAGTACATTTTTTTACTGAAGTGGCTTTAGGATTAAAATTCTTCAACAAAGCCTTTTTCAGTCTGAACTCAAAATTTGCTTTTATATACATCTATATTCTCTCTCTCTTCAATATATGTCGAAAGAGAGACCAGGGAGTCTTGTTCTTTCATATGGTTGAAGCATGTGGGCTATTTTTAGGGACACCACAGTATCACTGCAGGATGGCAAAGGACTGCCATCTTTGTGGTGCTTATGTTGCATAAAGAATGTTCAGAGAGGTGCACACGCAGTTCTAGTTGCAGTGTCTGCAGCTGATGGCTCATGTCCAGTCTGATGCTGAAAGTTATTTTTTGGAAGAAACAAAAAAACACCACAAGAGAGAGAAGGGAGGAAGTGAAAACTGTCTGAGTGACAATCAGACTAGGAAGAGCAGTGATGGAGACCCAGATGAGCATCTTTGTCTGACTGCTCCTTAGGTGCAAGCATTGCATGTATATTACCGGACAATATTCACTGAGTATTTAAATTATTTCTATCTACTTTATTACAAGATATGTTTTGGTTTTATCTAATTCAAACTAAAAGTCTACAAAATGAGAAATAAGGAAAAGGGAACATAAGGTGTCAGACTCATGCCAGTGGTAGTTGTCTCCTGTGAAAATACATTATAACAATATCTGGGTTTGCAGGTACAAAACCATGAAAAGAGCATGAAAAATGACAAGAGCATGAGCCCAACAAGGGAAAAGCATCACTTCAGAAGCTCTGAAATCTGCTACCACAACAGCTGTGGTGAGAGGTTGCAGAGTTGGGAGTAAAAGGCAGGCTGCAGGGCTGCAAATAGCAGGCCCTGAGCATTACCAGGGTAGTGCTATTGAGGTATTGAAGGTACAGAGCAACACCCACCCTACAAGCTGAGCAGAAAAGCATCATGTCCAGGGCAGACACCTGCTACAGCAATGCCACCTCTTTCCCGTGCCATCCAGGCAGCTGCTGGCTGCTGAAACAAATCTCAGCATTAAAGCAGTGAGTCACAGACAGATATTTTCAGTTCTAGGTTGCCAATGGGGAATGAGATCCTGAAGGAAGTCAAAATGATAAAAACTGTGATTAACCTTCAGGCATGCTGCAAAATCCTCCTTCTTCTTTCAACATTCCTGCTAGAAAATCCCAGTTCCACTGAGGGCATTTGGGGCTTTGGATGACACATGTTGTAGGAAACCTTGTGACAGGTATGGATTTTGACAGAGCAATGTAATAAAAAATCTGTTAGGCAGAGTGGGTAGACAAAAAAAAGTTGGTCCAGACTTTAGAAAGCAACATCACCCTTGTAACAAAAAACTTTACTTTAAAAAGTAGCTCTTTTTACCTAACAGCTCCTTTTCTTACGTTTTTGAATGTTCCATCTGAAAGTAAAAGGTATCAGCTTTTCTTCAAACAACTGAGTGTGGAAAACCACATTTCTTTGTAACCAGAGACATCCGTCCTGCAGGAAGAACCAATTGACATTAGGTGGTAAAGAGTCTAAAACTACAGTGACATAGAGAAGACTGAACTGCACCAGCTACACGTGAAAGGATACCACAAACCCCCTGATTTCTTCCTTACACATGAACTGGGATGCCTCAGTACACACAGTCTCCATTCTGCTCTTAGAGAATGTCTGTTACTACAGGGCTGCTCTCCTGAGAGCCCAGGAGTATGGAAAAATTAGATTAATATAATTAACCTTCTTTTATATTTCACAGTAACTGAAATATAAAATATATTGTTCCGTATAACAATAAAAAGGCATAAAAGGGTTGTAAAAAAGATACTAAAAACATGAACATCTGTAGAAAACATTCCGTACTGTAAAGTCAAGACTGTGTGAAAAATAATAGCCACTGGCAAAAGCTGGCAGAACAGGATGCAAACCTGAGTCTTGACAAATACTTATTTCGGTCCTTTACATAAGCAGTCATTAAAATAAAATCATAAAAATAAGATACATAGAGAGAAAGGAGCTGTCTCAGTAATGAGGCACTGGCGCCATCTAGAAGAGGAATAAAACATGCACTAAAAAAAATACTAAGCAGAGTGTAAAAAGCAGCCAAGCCCAGTTTACAGAGTGTAAATTTCACATCCACAGCATTTTTATGAATTACTAGGGCACATTTCAGTGAAAAGTGTTCTCCACTTTTCCAACCCTCAGTGATCCTAGAAATACTTAAAAGTGTTTCAATCCTGTTTTTACACATATTTTTCATATGACTTAGTCCCCAGATGTGTCTCTCCCATGAAGTAGGAATTTTCAGGGCTGACTTAGCTGCTGCTCCCGCTTTTCCTGTCAGTGGGAGGGCCACAGCAAGTCATTGCGCATGGCTGACAGAAGCACCGTGAATTGCAGTGAATTGTGTGACTGTGGCTTAGGGGAGGAATGATGGGGTTTTTCTTTCTTTGCCACATGCAGTAGACCATTTAGGGCAGATGAGGAACCATTTCCAGATGGGAGAGCAAAGGCGGGAAACAGTATCGGTTTTGGTGGCATGTTGAGAAGTAACTCTTCGTGCAGCCCTTATTGCAGTCTGGCTTTCACAAACATTTTGGACATTATTGAACCCTGTATTTTGACACAACAGTCACCTCTCAGGGGTACAATGGATATGTGGAGTCTCTTCCCATTATTTAGGAGAGAGATGTTACATGACGTTAGCGCAACAAGGAGATACAGCAGCTGCAGCTTGTCCTGTCTGCTAATGGAGGGAAACAGGAGAAAGACCAGATCACGTGAGCCACAGCACAGCTCAAACTAGCCTGATCACCAGGAACCAGAGGATCAGCTACCCAGGATATCCCATTAGCTGGGAATTCCCATCTGCAACTGCTATGTCTTGAAAGCATCTACCTGAGCTGTGTTTCTACAGACACATCTCTAATTTTGCAATCCTCTCCTTCATGTGTTGTTGTGCTAAAGACAGAACTGACTGTTCTTCTTAGCTTGACTTTCAATAAAGAAACTATGCTGTCCTTTTACTTTTAAAGGACAAATCAAGGGCTGAAGCTTTAGCAGATGCCTTCTTTCAGGTTTAAATTCCACCTGAAATCCACTTGTGTTCAAACGACTTTGGGTTTGATTCTGTTTGTTTTGTGTGCTTGAGTCAACAAATTTCTTTACTGTGGTAGAAAGACTGTAGCGTGTTTCCACGAGACTAGACAGGACATGATTTCTGAGTTCAAAACCTGCCTGCACATCCATGTTGCTCAGAGAATATCAGTTCAATCCAAAAATTAGCTAAAAATAAAAAGGAGAAAGAAAACATAAAAGTTTTATAATCTGTGATTCCAGTACAGAACATTTAGACAAGATGGTACTAAACAAGGAGAGCTCTAAATGCCTATTTACCAGAAGGCTTATATGTGATTTATGTGCCTCGTGCATTCATTCACTCAGCAAAACCCAGGGCAGAAGCCTTTAAGGAGGTCATATTACAGGGTCATGTAGGTTCACAGAGTTAGCTACTAGAAACACCAGGGACAGTTTTACCAGCAACCAGGGAGCAGCTGAGTGAAAATATGCAAGTATGATGCATCTGTGCCTGTGGTTGCCAAATTACCGGCTTGATAAGGCTGTGGTTTTGAGCTGCACGCTGCTGACCCTGTCAGCTGGTCACTGCTGCGGTGCAGACAGGGCAGCTCGAGAGGACAAGGCGGCTGAGACCTTACTTGAGGTGTTGTAAGGGAAGAATTAACCATCTGTCTTTGAAACTGCAGCTCTCACGAGAGATGTGTAAGGCTGCTGGGAGCTTTCAAGATACTGGTGTAGCGATGCCATAATGACATAGATTTAAATAAACTGATGTTTGACCAGTGGGGAACAGCAACAAAATACACTGAAAATTAGATGATTTGGGCTTTAAAAGGCAATGGCTGAGGAATGCTATTGGAGATGCCCCCCAAGCTCATTGCCTCTACAAAAAAAATCAGCTTGTGAGCATGAAAAACACCATAAGCTAATATAAAATTATTCTTTGTGATTTTCTTTTAATATATTGTATCATCTATAAACATTAACTCTACCTCCTGATTTCTGTTTAACTAAGCTTCTCACTTCAGTGCTACACTCTTAGAATGAGTTATCTAAAACATTATTAGCTAAAATAAGTGTTTTGTTGGCACTATGTCCAAACTCAATCTAATCAGATGGAGTTTTGTCTGTTTGATTCCAAGAGCACTGAGATTAAAACTAAAATCTAAAAGTGGACTCCAGACTTTCTGGTCTCTGAATTTTCGAAACATTCAGACTTGGTTCGAGATGTCGATATGGAAAACCTGAAATGTAGGAAAGTTGGCAGTCGTGTTTGATTCTACTTCTGAACTTTGAAGGTTGGCACGCTCTTTTCCCCTGTGGTAAGCATGAAGTAATAGCAGTCATGACAGGACAGGAAGTCCATAGGGCCAATATTTTAATGAGGTCAGGCTTTTCTTTGGATGAGAAACGTATAAGCAAAGCCAAAATCTGACAAGAAAAACTACTGCAAGTGGAAGATAATTAATCTGAACCAGAGTCTCAACACAGTGCTGGAGCTGACCTATGCACCGCAGGATATGCTACATTTCAGATGCAGCTTCAAACAGGAGCCAACATGGTTACTTAATGCCAAGACAACTTTTTAAAGAAGATTCCTGTAAAGAGCTATTCCTAGGAGACCCTTCCACCATACTGAGGTAGCTGAGGAAGAGAAGTTCCCTGATGTGGCTCAGGGGAATGAAAGCCCGGACTGAGGTAGCTGGAGAAATGAAGGGGGCCAAGATGAAGGGAGATCTGGAGCAGGAACATCTGAACTAGCAGAAATTGTAAGACAACTGATGAATGAGGTAAGGGAAGGAGAAGTAAGCTGTGCAGTTCAGTTGACAGAAAGATGCTGTGGAGAAGGAAACTCTGCCCTTTCCAGGAGACAGCATCCTGAAAGGTCCTGAGCAGATCATCTACAACAGACCACTCACAGGGGCTCACAATGTGCATTTTTCTGGGTTTGTCCTGAACACTGTGAGGTAATCTGGACATCATGTATCGACACAGAGCTACAGCAAAAGACAAAGAGAACTCCCTCAACCTACATATAATGCACTGAAGTAAAAATTAACATTTTTTTTCAATAGTTACTCAGGGTATCAGCTCTCAACAGACAAATGGGAGTTGTGTTATCCCCTCATTTTAGAGGACTTTGAAAAAAAGCTATAATTTGCAAAGCATTGAGGTACTGAAGCAATATGTATTATGGCAAATCACACAGGGAAATTAACCATTGTTTGGAGAAAAGCAGGAGAACAATTTCTGTAAAAAAAGGTTTATGGACCAGCTTTTTTTCACCTAAATTAATGCTCATTTAAAGTGCATATAACAAGCACTTATTCACCTTAGGCTCCCTGCTGCAGAAAGGTGAGAAAGAAATGCTTCCAGAAAGTAACTGGAATTCTACATGGAACTGAAAAACTCTGAGGAAGCACTAATGTCTCTCCACTGACTCCAGAGGGAGCTTTGGACAGCTGTCCTCTAATTGCAGTGCCAGTAAACCAGGCCAAAGGTTGAAGGCTAAAGCAGGATAAAACAAACTGCTGAGGAGCAGCTCTTGAACAATCAGCACTCTTCCTCTTTGTGCAGATCAAGGCAGAAATTCTTTGGAGGAAAAGTAGCCAGGGAACCAACTAAAGACTGTATTATAACTTGTCTGTACAAAGGGGAAAAATTAAGGTTGCCTGAGCATTTTTTATGGTATTTCCTAGCTTTTGAGAATTTGGGTCCAAAGCCTTCATGCTCTTTTAGCACAACTTGGTGTGTCAGATGTGCAGATAACTCTCATGTGTTCAGGGTGTCTCTGTTGCTAGATCTAAATATATCAGTCTCATTGGCCCAAATGGTAACCAAAGATCAGTAATAATACTTGGCCTTTTTTCTTTTTGTTACCGTTCAATTTTCAGCTTTCAGTTGGACACAGGATTCCTTTAAACTTCAGAATTGCTCCATGAACATGTGAGCTAGGTTTTAGATCATGCAGTCTCTTCTTTTAAACACAACATGCTTATATATATATATGCAGAAGTATATTATAATACACAGTATATTTAGGAGAAGCATTAGGTAATCAAAACATACCTCAGTGAAAAGGACTTTTTAGGGGAAATAACAATATCTCAGTAATAACTGGGTTCTGATTTTCCTTTAGTTTGTGTGAGAGGAAGAGTTGTGGCTTTGACAGCCCTCTTTTCCCCTGTTCTGCACCTGTTTTAAAGGCAACTCAGATGCTACCTTTGTGTGGCTGAAAAAGAGGTTACAAACAAGTCCCCTGATTCAAGTACAGCTGTTTCCAGAAAGGATGTAGAGTTCATCTCTAAAAAGTGGTGTTGACCAGCTTCAAAGGGAGCTTTCCCAGGAGCCACAGAAAAGTTCAGCCTGCAGCAAAATGCCTTTGGCCAGAACTGCCACTGAGGTGCCACTTCTCCTCTCCCCCTTTTCCTGCAGCTCTGGGTGGAGAAGCCACACCACAACATATCTGGAACATACACAATTGTATATGGAAACATTATATATAGAGTATAATTACATAATTATCACTGACTTTGGGTTGAACTGCATACAGAATCATTCTTCCTATAGTTCTCCCTACTAAGGGACTTAGCTGCTGCAATGACTTACACACTTGAGTATGAACATTTGAGTTAAACCTTTGGTTACTAATGTTATTTTAGGAAAACAGCCATGTTATACCAAGCTATATTGGTGAAGTTTCACTGGAATAAAAGATATTTTAGGAGAGATGATTTTGCTTCTATTTCCAACATATATAAGCAAACAGAGCGACGAGTTACAGGTATTGACACATGACAATACCCAGAGATTGGTATAGCAAACAGTGCTGTGCTTCACAAAGCAAATACAGCATGCACGGTGTCATGCAATCTATCTGTCCTGCTCTTTCTTGTGCTCTTCCAGGAACACAACGGGAAGTCTCAAATTACAGACAATCTAGAATACAATCTAGAACCAATTACAGACTTGAAAATTTGGTAAAATTAAGGCTGCCCTCTTCCTTTATTTACTTTCTGAATCTCCGTCCCTCCATGGTCTGTCAGAATTTTTCTCCATAGTCTAATTGCTGGCTAATTTGTAGCCAGGGGTCAGACTTCTGAACCATTTTGCTTCAACTCAGTAATTTCTTCCCCTGCAGTAGCTCTAAGTGCTGGCACTGCTCTCTTGTTTTCAGTTGTTTCAGAATGAATATCTTATTACATCCATGATCTGATTCAATTTATATAGCATTGGCTATGGTCACAGGAAATGTTCAATGTGTCTTTTGATTCTAACTGGCAATTCCTATCTAAACACTATCTTGCTGTGAATTCCAAGCAAGCTGAAAGACACTAGAGCAATATTAAAAATTAAAATTCAGTAGTAAGGTGGCACTATTAGAATTAGAATTCCTACTAGAGCCAAATTGTACACAAGTTACAATCTGTGTAGTAAGTGAGTGGGCATATCTAAGGCAGTGTATCTGACCTGTTTCAGACATTTAAAAAGGAATCAGGGCCCAACACCACCGTCTCTCTCTAGTGGCTCAGAACCAGCTCAGACACAGATATTGACACAACACTGTTCAATTTTATCAGAGGAATCCTACACAAAAGATTTAGCTTAAAAATCAGTATATTAAAAGTTTATACCCAAATGAAAATAAGAGCTTGTTTGTGCCTATACAACCTGCTGAGAGCAAAGGTAGAGTGTGGGTGCAGAACCCAAGGGACAGGAACTGGTTGCTCTCAGCAGAACTGCCCCTGACTCCAAGGACACGAGCTCCCTCTTTTCTCCTGTGTGCCACAGCTGCTTGGATCCCATGAGTTGCACCTTTCCATCCCTCCCTGTCTGCCTGTTCAGAAACACAGGTGCTGGGCCTAGCATCTTGGGCATAAATGCCACCAAAACCAATGTCTCTAACTACGTTTCGCTGGCATGTGGTCTGTGAGACCAGAGATGATGAAATACCATGTATCCAATGTATTTTGCTATGGACAATTGCAAAAACATCATGTGATTCTCTCTGAGAGAGAACAGACTGTCAACAAAATTGAAAGCAACAGCTTCCTGATTCTTTGGTTCACTTTCAACACATCTAAAATTAGTCTGCAGACTGTCTTAATTTGCAGTAATTCGCCAGTGTCAGCTGTACATTGCTGGATTGGGACACAATTCTGCCACTCCATGAAAGGAAACTGTCAGCACAAACAGGAGTTGAATTAGGAAGTTTTCTCCATAATATTCCCACTATTTTAAACAGGCTAATCCACACCAACTCTTTCTCCAAATTTTGCCTTAGGCTTTCTTTTCCAACCCAGATGTAAATTTTGAGATCAGAAACTCATTCATCAAACTGTCTCCCCTGCTTCACTGCAAGTCTGGGTGTCCATCAGTCCAAGCACAATGATCTGCCTTACAATTTGTGGTTCAAAATATAAAAGACTGTGATGATTAAAGTAATTACAATCTATGAAAACTGCCAGGAAAAAAAAAAATTTTATTTCCATTTTTGGAAAAAAGCCAAGCTTTTAAGTTTAAAAATACTGTAAGTACTCCTAGAAAAGAACAATAGGAAAAAGGCAGTTTAGGCTTCAACGCTCAGCAGCGTTTTATTGGACGATTGTGTTGATCCCACCAATCCCAGTCACTATCCTTGGAGGTATTTAAAAAATGTGTAGGTGTGGCACATGGGGCCATGGTTTAGTGATGGACTTGGCAGTCCTGGGTTAGTGGCTGGACTGAATGTTCTCAGAGGTCTTTTCCAACTTAAATGATTCTTTGACTCTATGCTACTCAGCAAATTAACCAGTCCACCCCCATACCAGATTATGAATTTTTAAGAAATAAGTTTCATGGTTCTACTTGTCATGAGGACTAAAAAGATTAATTTTGAATGTTATTTTTCTCTTTCAATTGCCCCAAGATGTAATAAAGTGGGAATTTCAAAATACCTAATTTTCACAGCCACGATGGGTTAAAGACTGTTTTGTGGTAAAATGTTAAAACCTTTACAGAGTTAAGGGCTTTACCCAGTGGTTGGTACAAATCAGGCATGCCAGATGCATCTTGATTTCCTCCTTACAAAGTGAAAAGTCTCTCTTACAGTGAGATCCCAGTCTGAGTTAGACCCCAAGCCTCAGAGCAGAAATGCCAGTCTGCCTATTTTAGGGGCTGTGGGTAGCTCACCCTATGCTTTGCCAAAGAGCAGCTCCCATAGCCAGGCTCACATGGATCCCTCTACAAGCAGGATATCCAGGCAAGGGCTTGTGATAAGTCTTCCAGGATTGACCAGAAGAACTTCAGCACTCAGTATTTGATTTTGCAGAGAGGGTTTTTCTTCAGGTAGCAACAGGCTTCTGCACAGGGTAGAGCAAGGCTGGGACTTCTTCCAATCTCATGCAAATAATGAAACTGAAACAAATGCATTTGTGCAAAAGGAGTTTTCATTTCAGATGACTGGCATTTTGTGATGACAGCCACTTTGGTGAAAAGCTCTTGGCCATTTCTAATCTTCGTAGAAAACTTTATTGAATGTTTTTTGCTTTTGGTTTGCGTCTCATTCCGTCTCTTGCGCATATGCACTTGTAAAACATTAAGCTCAGGGGCCACAATCCCATTTGAGGCTTCTACATGTGAGCAAATGTAACACTAATTGTGGTGCATCCACAGTGTGTGTCATTATCTGGCACAGAAATAGCAGCCCTGCTTCTGAGTTCAAGGAGTTCAGGTTAAAACTTTGAGATTATAGACCACTTTTCCTGGAATTTTGCATATTTTTCTTAAAAACACCCTGAAAAGCTTATTCTCAGGCAGTGAACCACGGTCAAATGGACTCTGTTTTCAGTCTGTTGCACAAGTTTAGAAAGCTCTTATCAGTTCATTAGAAGGGGGTAAAGCAAAGAAAAACAAACTAGGGTTAATCAAAAAAAGGGCAGAGAAATCAGAGAACTTGCTTCATGAATTACACAGTTAATAGATAAATCAGACATCTTGATTTTGATCCCCTCCTTTCATGTGCACCCATGTGTTCATCCTAGAGTAGCCCAAATTCCACCCAAGTCCCCTCGGGCTCCTCCAAGTACCACAAAAAAAATTACACAGTGGGCCCAAAGCAATGTCATGACCTAGGTCTGCTTGCTTGTCCATCAGCAGAGCCCTTTGTTCAGCTCTCTCCTCTTCCTATCTGCCAGTCTTCACAGATCTGGTAGGAGTGTAATTATTTTGGAAACCTCTCTCCCTCCGTTTCACTAGGTTGAAAAAGGACAAGAAATGTAAAAGTCATTTGCTGAGGGGATGGCAGGGGGAGAGGTCAGAAAATAAAGTGATCACGTGGACCTTATTTTTTTTTAGAAATGCTGGTTTAAAACTCCAGGAAAAAATTAGACAGTGAGGAACTCCCACAAAATTGGAAGAAAGAGAAATAGTACTAGGATTATTATTAGCATGACCAAAAAAGAGAGACCTACTCAGTGACAAGAATAGATATCAAGAATTAGACCTTCAGGTTTAAGAATTTTCAGAAGGCAATTTGCATTTAAAGTAACCCAGTACATACTGAAAGCAAAAATATCCAATGCCTTTTTATTTTTGATGTCGATGTTCTAAAGAGAGATCAAGATTTTTTTACTTATGTTAACATCTTAATTGCAATTTAAATGTCCAGAATATTTATCAATTTAAAAACTAAACCTGTGTGTTAAAAGATTGTGTTCAGCTTTTCCTGATGGAGCCAGAGAACAGATATTTTTAATTCTTTGTACAGATCAGAATTTTAAAAAAAGTGTGAATTAAAGTTATTTGTTCTGATGAAAATCAACTGAAAGCATCAGATACCATTTGTAGTTCACTAGTGTCACACACACTGCCAAATAGACAACCTCAAGTTCTAATTATCCAAAAATTTTCCAAAATTTCAGTACTTTTCAGCAGGTTATTGTGCCAGTGCCTTGTAAACAGCCATGTTCCCATGAAGCCCAGTAGCCAGTGATCGAACAAATATTTCTGTGCCAGTCACCATTCCAAGTTCCAACTGTATTAGTAGAGAGACAGAGCCACCGCCAGGATTTAATTCACCTTGTCCTACAGGAGACATCCCAAATAAAGTAAATCACCCCTCAAAATGGGGATTGTTCTTCACTGATTATAAAGTATTCATAGGTGATTGTATAGGTCTACCCTGTAGATATCTAAAGGTAGGAAAGATGCTTCCACCCATGATGCCTGCTTGTGTGGGAACTGGATCTGGCCTCACTGAGGAATACAGACCTTGTTCTCAGCTCACATCACTGTGAACTCCAGTCCCTGCTTAAGAGATCATAGCTTTTCACAGCATGAAAGATGGAATATTTTAGATTCATTGAAAAGCAAAGTCATCTACACTTCTGTGAGGCCTCTTGCTTTTGGAGAATCGAGCCAGATTCCTCTTGAAATCCCACATTATATAAAGACTCACTTTTAGCCTGCCATTCCTCACATAGATTTGCTTCTACCCATATTTATTTGCTTATGTATTTTTTTGCCTGTCTCTGAAACATTTGCCATAGAGTAGATGGCAAAGCATGCACGTGCTGGGAAGATTAATGTACTGTTTGAACAGTACTATCTGGGTCATATTTTAATTCTTAATTTCCTTGCTTCAGAGAACTCCATCCTATCAAAGTTCCCGTTGTTCAAGCAGAGCAATGAGCAAACTGAAGCTTCAAATATAATTTGAAGCTTCCTTAATTTAGGCTGTGATACTGAAGTTAAGCTGCATCCCTAATTTAGTATCTCCAAAGGCAACCCAATATAAGTTTGGTTTTTTTGCTTCACTGTAACTGACTTTTCTCAGCTAAATTTCAGGTTTGATTAGCCATTTGGATTCAAAGAAACAGGTAGAAGACATTAAAGAAAGGTTAAACTTTTCTTTTAGGAGATTGGGTAGAGGATAGAAGAGAACTGGGTTAGATAGGATTGTAACCATAGCTCTTCCTTAGAAAGAAATTCCACTAAGGGGGAATAAAAGCCAAAGCAAGAGATTCTGAAGAACAATTCCCTATATATGAAGCCCTTGCAGGGGACAAAAATACACAAAGGAAATACTTTTGGCAAACTGGAGCTGGGAGAAAATTCTCTTGAAATTTTGATTTGTTCCATCCCAGGATTCACTATATGAAACTTGCACCCTATTTTGACCACACCCTGTTTAGCCCCATTTTGCTTCTTTTTCTGTCCACTGAACTGTGCTAATCTGTACCCTTATCCCTGCTGCATGTACTGTCACTTGTCAGGCAATATGCTTAGAAGTCTCCAGCCTTGCTTCAGTCCCCTGGCAGCAAGTCAACCAGTCAGCTGGCAAAGCTGGATAATTACTGCTTAGCCCTAAAGAGCTTAAAGTTTGTTTGCATAGACCTGTGTCCTGGCAACACCAAGGCATTGAACCAGAGGGCAAACTTTCCTTCCCCTGAACAATTTCTGTAAGGGAAGAGACACAGGGGACTTTTACACAGACACAAAATGGTGGTTAACAAGAAGGATTACCAGTGACTGAGATATGTGGACTACCTTTTGTGGTTGATTTGCTGTAAAAGAGACCACTGGGCTTCACTTTTCCCTCTTTTACGCTTTTATAGAAAACTGTACATGGCTCCACGGGCCCAAAGGGTTTTTTGGTAACTGCCTTTGCAGAAGTACTTAGAAGACCTGAAAAGTAGGCTGTGGCAGAGACAAGACAAACAGAGACATCAGGTCACACATCCTAAGCAAAGCTGAAGTTTATTCAGTGCAATTTGCTTATGATAACTTCTGGGTTTTGAGTTTCTCCTGATTGTTATTGTTGTTTTTCATGGCTGAAGCATCCTGACTGGCTCCATCTGGAAGAAGTAACACTGGTCAGGATGATAGGGAATGTAATTAAGTAAGACTGAGCCACATTCAGCACTGTTCCTCTTCTGAGCTGGCTGCAACATTTCCATGGTGTCCATGTACAGTATCTAGGACTCTACATTGGAGCACCACCAGCAGCTGCAGAACGGCCACCCTTCATGTCACAGTCATGCATGAAGTAAGGTGATCTTGTGACCACAGAATGGAAGCCTTGAAGATCTTCTTTGGTCACTAAATTGTATTAAAAATGTTGGCCATCAGGTTATACAGTCCTGTTCATGGTCTGAAAGCAAAGTATTAACAGAATCTTCAGTATTCAACCCAAGTACCCTCATTCAGTTCTGCTGCTTGTACTCCCACATAATTCCAGTGGCACTCATGCAATTGCATTTGTATTGCAACCTGATAAGCACTGGAGTCATTCAAAGCTGTGTTAAGCATGATGGGTGCAGAGAGAGAAGCAGCAAGACACTCTAGAGTCCAGTGTGAGTATCACCAAAATAGTGAGGGAAGCTGCGTCCCTCCTCATTGTTCAGCACCGCTCTGCAAAAGCAAACTTGACCTAATTTGGGGACAGATTTGCTGCTTGTTCATAAAAAGTCTGTGGGAGTCTTCAGAGGCAGCCTCAACCATACGTCCAGAGAAAAACATACCTGCTTTCTCAAGGGGTACTCAAGGTGTTTGTCAGCCCTATGAACCAACCCTGCTGTGCCTGATCCCTCCAAACCACCTCAGTTAGATCACATGCCTGAGTGACAAAACACTCCATGGTCTTTCCTGGAGAAACACTGGCCCTGCTGCCAGCCAGGGCAGATAGGAAGCATAAGCAGCCTTAAATTGGGATGGGAGAAATGTGGATGTTCAGGGAGAGGTTTAAGAAATGCCTTAATTTGGGTTTGCAGCAGAAACTTAGGAGATCTTTAGTGGGTTTTTTAAGTCTTTGAGAGGCTGTGGTTTGGTGTGCATCCCTGAACCTTGAAAATTAGGCACCATAAATACATTGTGCCTAACCCTCGTAATCAGAATTTATTCTTCAAGTATATTCTACCTACGTTCCCTAAAACAACAGAGGGGTCACAACTGTGAGGTGATGAGAACTTATTATCTGGCAACAAATGGCACCCAGCATCTCACAGATCTGATTCATGACTTAGAGGTGCTTTTCACTTGGAATTTTTATGTGATTGTAATACTACTTCTTATGCTATATATGAGCGCAAACTTCTCTCACAGCAACAATACCAACCACAGCTTGCAATGTTACTGTGTTTCTCCATTAACAGCACATTCCCTTTTTCTAATTTAGGTGGGGGCTTTTTTTGGAAAGGTGTGTGAGGGGCAGTTGTTGCATATTTATGGATAAGCAGTACACAAATCGGTCTTCCAAAACAAACAAAAAAAATCTTTTGAAAATGTGCTAAGGCTGAGTTTATTCTCTAATTAGTGATGTGCTCCCTTAAATCTGTCTAGCAAAATAGATGTCATCTTAATATTTTTTGGTTTACTTAGCAAATCCTGCAATGCTGATGTGATCTTGTTTTATTCTCTTGGCTATCTAAACTATCGCAGAAGAAACAAAAAACTGTAGTGGTTCCACTAATGATGCATAGGAAGGAGTAACAAGCACTTAACTTTGAGAACCTCAGAGGACTTATGTACTGAAGCTGGATGGAATGTAGGTTCCCGATCCCACATTGTTATGAACCCTGCCAAAAAACCACTGCCCAGCCTCAGACATGATGCCCAGACCCAGAGGAAGTAGCAAAAGGGAGTGACATCTGAAATGGTAATTGTTTTGGTGCTTAATTACAGGTCTGGGCTAGGCATACTACTGAGGATTTACATGTCAAAAAATCTTTCTGGACTTCTGCATCTATTGTTTTTAAGAAGTGGTCAGAGCCCTGCTTTGGGCATTTAATGACCAGGCCAGAGGCAAGATTTTATTGATGCAATTTCACCCCATCAATGAGATTTTCAAGAAGACTACAATTCAGGAGAGGTGGGGGGTTGAGGGAAGAGAAGGGAAGGAATACTGTTGAACATGTGTTGTACAAATGTGCAGTGGTAATGAAAGCGAAAAACCATTGCCCTGAAAGACAAACAACAACAACAAAAAAGGTAATTGACTTTCCATGCAAATCAAGAATTTGAGATTAACTATTCTGTTCCACTGCTGAACTGTAAAGCACAATTTGTATCTATGACTCCAATAAATTAATTTTACTTAGATTAAAGGGTTTTGATATAGAATTAGGACAAAATTATCATTTTGGCAAGGCTTCTTTATTCTTCCAGCTTCCCTCCCAAACGGAAAACTTCCCTGGATGGCAGAGCTTCCACCCGCTTTTTAGAGCCACCTTCATTTCTCCATTGGAAGGGAAACTGACAGGGTGACTGATGAACTGTCACACACCATGACTTGCACTTAGAGAAACATATGAAAAAGCTGTGAAGCGCAGTGTGAGCTATTTCCTAGGCTACAAAAAAGAACATTGAAAACCTTGTGGTGATCCAAAGACTCCTGTCACTGGGAAAGATTAAGGGTTTCAGGAATATTTCAAATGAAGCCAAGAACTCAAATTGTCCATGTCCAGTTTATAGCTCCAGCTTTTTTCCCTGAGCAACTTGTTTATTTTCCTTTCCCCATGTACTGTGAGAACTAATGGTTATATATCACTTTGGGGAAAACACAACCTGATCGTTTCCTCAAGTAGACCCAGACTTGTTGCTTAATTGATTCATCTTCATGTCAATGTCTTGCTTTATTTTTTGATGCTGCTGTTTAATAAACACGACAATCTATTTCCTTTATGTATGGCGCTCCCTAAGTCATTTTTAGAGCTACCATATTACAGATTAGAGTAGCATTTTAAGTGTACCAAGATCTATATATGGTGTACAAACTCTATAATGTGTATATGGTATAATACTACAACGCTGCTAACGGCAATAAAATACATTTATACAGAATATATAGTATGCCTCCCTTTTCAAGCTATTTATTTCTGTATGTTTTATTATAGTAGTATATAGGACACCTTCAGTGTTAGATTCAGTGTGGGTTTGAGCATGCCTGGCTGTTGAGCTGGTATTACATGACATTTCTTACACTAGTCCAAAATCTTCAGTCCCTCTGACCCTAACAGAGAATAATCCTCACATCAACAAGCGGCAACAATGTTTCCATTAAAAACAAAACACAAAAAAATAGTCCAATCCCAGAAAGCATTGAGCATTTCCTCACAGAAGTAAAAAGTGCCTATCAGCGTTATCTCAAAAAGCTAGACACATAATTAAACATCCTCTACATGAGGACACAGAATGGAAAAAGTGCCGTAAAGGGTCAGGCCCTCTAACAAAATCTGTTCCCTGGCAGAGAGTTAGAAAAGAAAAGGGTAAGTAAATATAAAACTTCCTTTCAATATTATCTTAGGCTTTGAACATTCATAGCTCAGAGATTCCTAAGCAGGAGACTCTTGTGAGCAATCTCAGTCAATTGCTCTCCTTTGACTTGTTCATGCAAACTTTTCCCACTTCCAGAATCTTATAATGGAAAGTTCTGACAGTTAAATTTCAGGAGGAAAACTGCTTTTTGTTTGAAGTCTTAAGATTAATGCTGTAAATTGGAAAAAAAAAAAAGTCTTCTTCTGACAATTAATTTTACAAGTCCACATTTTGATAGCAATCATAAATAATATATTATTGCTCTTGCCTTCTGATGAAATGGGATGCTTCCATCATCTGTAGCATTCTTTTTAATACATATCCAGAAAGCAATTGCTTGATTTTATTTAGCTTTTCAACAGCCCGTAGAATGACTTGCAAATTACTGCCAATGAAAAAAATGGAGACTGTTTTAAAACCATTTGCACCAAGTAATATAAATCCCACAAAATGTGAGATATATGTCGTTACCTCTTATAACGTTACTGTAGATATTCCTTGCCAGCAAGATATCTGAGACCAATGCTAAAGCATTTGCTTAAAATTAGCAATTACCTTGTCTTTTAATAACATGGTTACACAATTAAAAGTAATTTAGTGAAAAATGATACACCTCATCAAATATATGCTACCATAAATTTTACATTTTTAGTATAGGAAACTGCTTTATTCATGAGGGTCAAAGGAAATGTCTCTAAGATGTCTGCTCCACAGAAAGCAGATGATGATGGTGGATATGATACACTATCCATAAATAGCATTCACTTTGCCTTACTTGTTATTTATTACTAGAGTCCAATAATAGAAAATCAATCCACTTTAGCCTCACCATTACTAGATTCAGTGCAACCAATTTTGTTTCCTTTTGGAATTATAAATCGAGGTAGTGAGCTCATTTTCCTGTTCCACAAACACTTCATATTTTTATGCTCATCCTCAGCAAGTGACACGTATGATTACATCAATGTCACCTTCTTTCAGATGCCTGAATATCTTATGCAGTCAGGACTGGGTTCCATGACTGGGATCAATTCTTTGTAAGAATACTTTATCCACTCTCTTCCAGTCTAATTAAAAGCAAACAAACAAACCCCCAAAAGATACCACCTTTCAGATTCTGTTTCCTTGGATATTTTCCCAAGAATACATTCAAGATGCAAAATATACCTATCCACAACACACCAATAATCTTTCTTTTTTTTTTTTCAAATTCAGGCCTATGCATGTAGGCTTTTCCCAAAGCCTTGACCTCCAGATTCTTCTTTCCTCATGCCTTTCCAACAGAAATAAAGCTTTAGGCAAAGTGTTATTTAGTCTCCCTAGACTCATCATGCCTGACCACTTGACCTCTGAACACCCAAACTGCTGGTTAGCTGACTTCCCAGCAGACTTGGCCTGTGCCAACTCGCATAGTTCAAGGGTAGTGCACACTAAAGGACATTTCCAGTGGGCTCTGTGGATAACCCTGCTCCAAGTCTGCTCCCTACAGACCGCCTCAATGCCATCTCAGCAGGTGTTGCATCCTCAAAGACAACATGCTTTCAGTAAAGTGACCTAATTTTACTTTTTTTGAAAAACTGTGGGGAAGAAAACTGTGGAGGTGAAACTTTTAAACAAAAGGTAATAAACAGTGATGAACAAATACAATGAACTGGGAAAAAAACCCCACAGACATAAGTAAGTATTATGTTTGAAGGCCACAGGATGACAAACAGCACAGAGAAGCTCCAGGGCCATTAGAGATGTAGCGTTGATTGGCCAGTCTGATCTTAAGGGAAATATGGCCCTAAATAATATGCACGTGAGCTAGGCTATGCCTCTAGGCAGGGAGACAGGCTGTGCCCTGGCCAGCTTCTATTTAGCTAAATACCAATAGTTAAATATGCCTCCAATCTTTGTGTGAGTGAGAACCAGAATGAGCTGTATGCAAATAATATCCTACCACTTAAAAAGTAAGTAGGTAGCTACAGAAGCAGCAGAAGTGATTCCGCTGACTGAAAAGATATTTTGATAGAGTACAATTCTTGAATGAACTCTCATTTTAATATTAGTTTGCAAGGACAATGCTTTAAAGCTCCTTAGAAAGTGACAAAATTGTTCAGGTCAATTCAAGTCCAAGTCTGCATTAAACAACAAGATCCTACATGAAGTCCCACCTTCTCATCTAAAGCTATTTTGGAAGCTTACTGAAATCACTGAGCTCACAACAGACAATGCTCTATTTGGAATATTGAGGAACCTCCACCCTTCTGGGAATTTCCAGTTCCCCAAATGCTGCACGTGTATTGGTCTTTCATTTATTGCTCCAGACAAAGTTGAAATGAGGGGAAACGGACAATATAAAATCTTGCATGACATTATAATTAAATGTGTGACTTGTCAAAGCCTTTGTTTAACAGGATGAGCACACTTAGCCAGATCACATATGTGTGTTAATTATAGCAGGAAAGCAAACAAAATGTCAATAGCTAAAACAAATCCTACCAACAGGAAATGGTTATCAAGCTGTGATAAAATGTTTATCAGGAAATGTTTTTACACTATCCAAAACATTTCCTGTCTGTAACATTTTTTGTGGGAAAAAAGAGTATCTGTGGTGCTGGAAATAGCATCTTTGCAAGAAATTAAATGACAGTGCTTATAGAAAATGGCAATAGTCACAGATCTAGCTTCCGTTCCATTTTCTTCTTTGTACATACTATGGAGTAACTCTGAAAGAAAAACGTTTTCAGAAATTACATGGACATCAATCAAGTTTGAACTTCAGATGAAAAAATAATTTAAAGTAAATTTGTCATAGCTGGTATTTAAATAGTGTGATCATGGAGGTAGTGGAGCCCTGATTCTTTGCTCACTGAGACAGTATTTCTGTTAATATATCTGGAAAAGATCAAAAAAGATTAATTAGACTGAAAAACAGTACTATTGAAGGCATCAAAAGAATGAGACTCAAGGGGAAGAGGAGTCAGAGGTTATCTGTAGAAATGCTTACTCAAAATAAAAATCATGAAGAATTATGAATTATTCCATAATCCTGACTTTTCAAGACTAGGAAAATCCTGATTTGTTGCAAACATAATGGGTAGCATCACAAAATCACGACAGAACTGGCATTTGAATATAACCAAAGATTTATTCAGGATCAACCTATCAGACATTACTGAATATAGAAGCAAAATAGACGAGTATTTCCAGCCGTGTTGTTCTATCAGTCATGTGAAATCTAACTTGAAGTCTGTTATTCCATTCTTAAAATATTCCATCCCCAAAAAAGAATAGTGAACTTTAATGGATTTTTAAAGGGAATTCAGCTACTAAAACTGTTTGAGTATTTTGAATAATTAGGTTATTGTGAAATAATTGTTTCATTAATCAGCATTCATATGAAAGACATTTTGCTTTGATTAAAAACTGCTATTTGTTCCTATTTTAACTACAGGTTCCATACCTTTTATTGCAGATTTTTTTTTATTTCCTGTACAGTAAATGGAACTGATGGTAGAATCCTAAATGTGGAAAGGACTTCAACAGATCATCTGTTCAACTTTCATGACCTGAATTAGGGTCAACAAAAGTTATTTTATTTCTGGTTTACAATCTCAAATCATGGAAACTGCAACCTCACTGGGCAATCTGTTCTCAGCTTCCTTATTATCATTGTGAGAGCAGTTTTCTCTATTGCCAAAGCTGAATCTCCTTTATTTCAATTTTGTTCCTGATCATGCAGTGATCGAAAATTCGCCTTGCTCTTTGCAGTAGCATTTTCTCAGAACCTGGCAATGTTTCTTTTCTTTCTTAAGATACTATTTTTGAACATCCCAGTATGAGGTTTACTTGTTTTGCAATGAAGTGATGCTACTGTATAAGCTAAAATTAGACTGCCTTCCAGTGGACCATTAGTCCTTCCTGGCTTCATGTCAAACAAAAATGTAATGAGCATCACCCTGGTCATTAATGGAAATATTGGATGAAACTATAAACTGTTTGTAAGATGAGACAGGCACATATTAGAATCATACAATCATAGAATAGTTTTAGGTTGGAAGGGACCTTTAAAGGTCATCTAGTCCAAGCCCCCTGCAATGAGCATTCCTTTCCATTCCAATTCCCTTCCATTCATTGCTGCTGAGTTCTAAATTTGGCATTACACTTAGGAAAGAAGAAAAAAAACCAAAAGAGACAGTTCAAATGAAAGGAAGAAAATGAGACAGGAGTTCTACAAATGGCATGTAAGAAAAGGCAGAAATAACTGGATCAGGTTTTTACTTGAAGGCATAAAAAATGGAGGGCACTTTCCACTTTCACTGTCAGAAATTTGTGCACCATTTCTAGTTTGAACTCCTGAGGCTTTAATTTCTCTCCATTGCTTCTTATTATGGCTTTTTTCCCCATTAAATTAAAATGCCACTCAGTATCTAATATTTTCTTATTGTAAGGAAGCTATAAACTGCAATTACCTTTAAACCATTTTCAATAAGCTCAACAAATAATCCCTTTAGCTATGTCTTATTTTCAAACCATTGATCATCCTCATGCAGCCTATCCCATTTTCAACATCCCTATCAAAATGTATAGTAGCATTATATGCAGCACCCTAATAGCTCACCTAAAATACTAATTACTGGATGCAAATTACCTTTTAATTACTGTTGGTTTCTCTCTTGGCACAGTCAGAAATGAAATTAGCCTTTTTCACTTCTGCATCCTCTGGCATTCAGCTGTTGTTCACTGAACTCAATCTTTTAGCTAAATGTTCCAGAATGCAGTTTTTCTGCTTTTAGATCTACATCCATTGCTTCTAGATTTAAGGACTTCACTGTATCAAACAGCGTTTTGTTTCAGAGGATCAAATACACCATCTGTTCCACTGCTGCTAAGTGTGACCTTCAGCCTAATGCAGTACACAGCACTTCCTTGTGTTAAGTAGAGCATAACTTTTAGAAAAACATCCAGTATTGTTTTAAAATATGCAGTGAAGAATCAATACACAGCTCACAGCCCAAGATGAAACTTGTTTTCGGGGACAATTACTCTTTGCTTTACTGCCAGTCTGGAAATTAATAGCTTCAGCTTCCACTGGTTGTTGTTACCACTGTCTTCTTGGCTGAAATTATCAGGTAAATTATACTAACACACCCATCTGAGATCCAGCAAGGCCAGGCTGGATGGGGCTTTGAGCCACCTGGTCTAGTGGAAGGTGTCCCTGCCCATGGTGGGAGGGTGGGAACTGGATGACCTTTAAGGCTCATTCCAACCCAAACCATTCTGTGATTCTTTGATTCTGAGCATTGGGGAGCACATTAGGGAAGAGCACGGGTAGTGGGCACAGCACTACAGGCACTTCATGCATGATAGAGGCGAAGAGTAGGATGCAAGGCATGTGTAGCCTATTGATTGAGACTGTCATGCAACATAGCAAGTATGGAGAACATACATGTATGGAGTTTCTGCTCCTTTAGTAACTGTAAGTGCAGGGGTTTTGCTACTTTAGGTACTTACACAAACCTCATTTTTGGACAGCTAAAGACATCCAAGTAAATCAATCTTTAAAATGTCGAAACATCTTTATGAGGCTGTCACCCCCGCAAGAAAAAATGAGACCTTCCCTAGGTGATAAATGAATTTAATTTTTGATAGGAAGTTAGTTCCCTAGCCCCAGAACGAACTTCCTCCTTCTGAATAAGGTTTCCACAGCAATAATGTAACAGTATCATTGGGTACCACAGCGAAGGTCTCTGAGAATTTCCCACAGCAAAATAGCAGGGTATTATCACACTCAAGGTAGGAGACAAAACCAAGCAAAACAGCCAGGTTGTTGCTTTTAGGAAAACTTATCAAGTCTATCCTCTTTGGAAGTGCTTAATTTTAAACATCAGTCATAAGAGAAATACAAGAATGTTTAATATCCTCTCACTTCCTTTGGGAAAAAATAAATGATTGCGCGTTGGAACAGCAAAGCAATATTTGACATTCCCCCAACAGCCTTTGACCATGTGTCCCTTGCTCTGTGTTGCTGCCACATGTATTTAGGCCCAGGCCTGGAATGGGCTGCCCAGGGAAGCGGCGGAGTCACCGTCCCTGGCGGTGTTTAAGGAAAAACTGGATGTGGCACTCAGTGCCCTGGTCTGGTTGACAGGGTGGTGTTGGGACACAGGTTGGACTCATGACCTCAGAGGTCTTTTCCAAGCCGACTGATTCTGTGATTCCGAGGCGGGAAGTGGTGGTGTCTCCCCTGACGCCGTGCTCGCTCTGGGCATGACTGCTTTCCCAAAGCAGCCATGTCATCACAAGGGCCAGGCCCTGGGAGTCCTCCTACCCTCTCCCGCAGCTCTCCCCGGCAGCCTGCACTGCCTCTCTGCCGGGGGCCCTACCCCGGGCTCGGAGAACGGCGGATGCCGCTCTCCAGAATCCTGCTGCAGTGGGTGGATCCCTGGGAGGCGCCAGCCGTTTCCCTCCCCTTTTCCTTTCCCCCACGGCTTCGCGGGGAGGAGGTGCCCGAGCGCGGCAGTATCTTTCCTTGGTTCACTGGAGCGGGGAGGAGGAGCCGGAGCCACCGCCGCCTGCGGGGAAGGAAGGTAAGATGCGGAGCACGGGGGGGTGGGAAGGGAAGGGGAGGGAAGGGGGTTGGCTCCCCCCCCCTTCCCTGTGCGGCCGTCGGTGGGGAGCGGGGCTGGGGCAGGGCGCGGCCGCCCGAGCTGCGGGGGCTGGGCCAGGCTGGGCGGCGCTCCCCCGGCGGCGCTTTCCAGGCACCC